>VMDO01010231.1:0-72622 GCA_007922755.1 Pedetes capensis | reverse complement strand
TGTGTGTGTGTGTGTGTGTGTGTGTGTGTGTGTGTGTGTGTGTGAGAGAGAGAGAGAGAGAGAGAGAGAGAGAGAGAGAGGGAGGAAGAAGAAGGAGGAGGAGGAGGAGAAGGAGAAGGTGAAGAGGAGGAGGAGGAGGAGGAAGAAGAAGAAAGGAAGGAAGGAGGAGGAGGAGGAGAAGGAGTGGGGGGAGTTGGGGGGCTGGCTGGCGTGACAGTTACAACAAAGCCTCTATTTCATCAGCCAGAAGAGTACGACAGCACAGGGCTGTGGTATAGAATCTGCATAGTCATGAGTGTAAAGCACTCAGCACGTTTCATGAAACCAAGTCATTGTCATCATTATTTATTATGGCATGTGTGGGGGACAAGTCATCCAAACCTATCATCTTGCTCCTGGCACCCCCCCCCAAAACTCCTACATGTGTCCCTTCAGACTCCAAGAAGGCCTCCTCCGTGCCCCGATTTCTTTAAAAACATCTACCTCCTTCCTTTGTACTTTCACCGTGGCAGGAAAATAGGGGTGACTCAGGGCAGCTTCCTCTCTTCCCACCACCCCACGGCTCTGAGGGTTTTCCGGGTGGGGATCTCTGCTAGACAGGGACACAGGAAGGCAGCTGGAGCAGGCAGCCCCGGCTTCCTCTTCCCTGGCCATTGCCCGCCTGGCTTCCCTGACCGGCAGGCTGGGTGGCCTGTTCCAAACTCAGGTGGTATATTTGCTCCCCCTCCCCGAACCCGGCCACTCTGGGTGTTCACGGCCCGCCTTAAGCACTTCTGCAGATACCGGTGTCTGGGCCACCGTCCCAGAGACTCAACTGATCTAACCAGTGTGTTCTGTTGCGGTTCTCAGGCTTCACAAGGCATCCTGGGCAGCTGGAGTTCTACCTAAAGCACAGGGTGCTTGGCCCCAACCCCAGAATTGCTGATTCAGTAGCTAACAAAATTTGCTTGCTTGCTTTTCTTTCTTTCTTTCTTTCTTTCTTTCTTTCTTTCTTTCTTTCCTTCCTTCCTTCCTTCCTTCCTTCTTTCTTTCTTTCTTTCTTTCTTTCTTTCTTTCTTTCTTTCTTTCTTTCTTTCTTCCTTTCTTTTTCAGGCAGGGTCTTACTGTGTGGCCCAGGCTGTCCTGGAACTCACTATGGGGACCAGGCTGGCCTCAACCTCCTGTGGATCCTCCTGCCTCAGCCTCCCGAGTGCTGGGATTAAAGGTATGTGCCCCTATGTCTGGCTTGGAAATTTCCATTTTTAACAAGTTCCCAGGTGACTGGCCCATGGCGCACACTTTGAGAATCATGACTGTGTACCAGCAGGCTGTGAAATGGAATGATCAGAATTCTTGCTCCTCAGAGTGTGGTCCACAAACCCACAGCCTCAGCATCATTTTAAGGGAGGGTTAGAAATGCAGACTCTCATCCCAACACGGTGGCACAGCCTGTCCTCCCAGGGGCCTGGGAGAGGGAGGCAGGAGGATCACAAGTTTGAGGCCAGAGGCATCCTGCTCAATTTAGCAAGATCTTGTCTCAAAATAAAAAATCAAAAATGGGCTAGAGCTATGGCTTAGTGGCAGAGCACCTTCCTAGCATATGCCAGGCCCTGAGTTCAACCCCTAATGCTGAAAAAAAAAAAAAAAAAAAAAGGCAAACAAGCTGGGCACACCTGTAATCCCAACACTTGGGAGGCTGAGGCAGGAGGATAGAGAGTTTGAGGCCAGCCTGAGCTACCTAAAGAGACTTTGTCTCAAAAAAGCAACAAACAAATAAACAAACAAAAAAAGGAAATGAAGAGTGTTACGCCCTAGCTCAGACCAAATGACTCAAAAATCTGCATTTTAAGAGTACCCATAGGTGATTCATGCACATTTTAAAGCTAATGAAACACTCACTTCCATCCCAGAGCTGCCTACTATTAACTGAGATTTGGAGACTTGAAAGAGGAAAACTTTTCCCTGATGTCTGAATTTCATCTGTAAAATGGGCTTTACAGAAATACCCACATTCATAAGGTTGTCGTAAAACTCATGTGAATTAAACCTAAGTACAATAGCATCTGCCTGCAGCTGTAGCACTGTAGCATGTAATCCCATCAGATCTCAGAAGCTAAGCGGGGTTGGGCCTGGTTAGTACTTGGATGGGAGACTGCCAGGGAACACGGGGTGCTATAGGCTTATGAGAAGGACCTAGCATACCACTCCCAAAAATCAATCCGCCTTTGAAAACCCTATGAACAGCAGAAAAGCTGATAATCGTGTTTTACCTGTTGAACGGAGGGTAGCTATGTGTAGGATACCAACTTGATGGTACCTAACAACAACATGATAGCGTCTGGCATAGGAGATGTGCCACATAAACACGTGCTACTTTTGCCATTATTATAACTTATCATTTTTATTAGCTCTCACGTGTTCCTAATGTGCAGCCATAGCTAAGAAATAGGAAGCAGAGCTGAAACCTGTTCCTCAGAACGCCAGGAGCCATGGAGATGTCCCTAAGGTGTCAAAACGGGCATCCATGGAGGGCCAGACCTAGGAGGAGGCCAGAGCTACAAACACATCAGCAAAGGCGCAGAGACGGCAACTGGAGAAATCAAAAGCTGATCCCAGCCGGTACAGTGGCGCACGCCTATAATCCCAGTGTTTGGGAGGCTGAGGAAGGAGGATCAGGAATGCAAGACCAACCTGGGCTACACAGTGAGACCCTATCTCTAAAAAAACAAACCAAGCCGGGCGCGGTGGCACACACCTGTAATCCCAGCGGCTTGGGAGCCAGAGGCAGGAGGATCACAAGTTTGAGACCAGAGGCAGTCTGCGTAACTTAGCGAGACCCTGTCTCAAAAAAAAAAAAAAAGTAAAAAAAATGGGCTGAGGGTGCAGCTCAGTGGTCCAGCACTTGCAGAGCATGCAAGCACGAGGCCCTGGGTCCAACCTCCAGTACCGCAAAAAAAAAAAAAATCAGAGCAGAACCTTCCAGCAGGGGAGACAGAGACAGCAGAGACACAGACCTACAGAGAAAAGTAGCAGCCTCCTGACATCTGGAAACTCCAGGCAAAGCTAAGTGAGCCAGACCTCTCTCTCTGCCTGCCTCCTTCCCCAAGTCCACGGCCCAGTCCTGAGTCCCTGAGTCTTCTCTCTGGACCAAGTCCTCATCCCCATGATCCATGCGTCCAGTAGATAGACTCAGCGAGACCAGCCTGGTCCTGGTGGCTGTGGCTGGAGCAGGTGTGTCACCTTCAAGGACCCTTGTTCCCAGGGGCGGCTGGGGTAAGAGCACAACTTTTCCCTGATGTCTGAATTTCCTCTGTAAAAGGGGATTTACAGAAATACACACACCCAGAAGGTTGTCGTAAAACTCACTTGAATTAAACCTATGTATAATAGTGTCTAAGGACTGGGATTTAGCTCAGTTGGTAGAGCGCTGCGCTGCAGTCTCTGAGGACCCGAATTCAATTCCCAGCACCGAAAAAATGGGAGAAGGGCCTGGCGATCCACTCCCAAGGCAATCCCGAAACAGTCAGCCATTGAAAACCCTATGAGGGTCACTATGAGTTGGATGCTTGCAGCTGTAGCCCTGTGGCATCCAATCCCA
This sequence comes from Pedetes capensis, assembly GCA_007922755.1. NCBI lineage: Eukaryota > Metazoa > Chordata > Mammalia > Rodentia > Pedetidae > Pedetes > Pedetes capensis. Next base: position 69,045 of record VMDO01010231.1, on the reverse strand, counting down.
TCAGATCTTGGAAGCTAAGCAGGGTCAGGCCTGGTTAGTACCTGGATGGGAGACAGCCTGGGAACACCAGAAGCTGTAGGCTTGGGAGAAGGACCTGGCAACCCCCTCCCAAAAATCAATCTGCCATTGAAAACCTTATAAACAGCAGAGAAGCACTGACAATAGTGTTTCACCTGTTGTAAGAGGGTCGCTATGAGTCAGATACCGATTCGACGGCACCTAACAACAACAACAACAATGAGTCAGATACCGACTCGACGGCACCTAACAACAACAACAACATAATAGTGTCTGCCTGCAGTTGTAGCCCTGTGGCATCCGATCCCATCGGATCTCGGAAGGTAAGCAGGGTGAGGTTCCGGTCCTAGGCCTCCCGAGGTGCACAGGCCACCATCTTTGGGCGTGAATAAGAAGACAAGCTCTGGAGCTGGGCAAACCTAGGTGGGACTCTACCAGCTCCGTGCCTCAGTTTCCTCCTGTAGGAAAATGGGATATACCAAGGCTATGTCTGACCTCTGAAGCCAGAATATAGGTCACGTGTCTGGAATGGTGCCGGGTGCGGGTGAGCGCTCAGGTGACTTGACTGGCTGACCACGTCCCAATTGTCCTGCTAAAGGCTGACTTCCCAGCATGCCTGTCTCTGGTCATCTAGAAACCACACTGTCCCTCTTTAAGGGAGACGACAGTGGTGGCTTTTCTTATTGAGATCTACCCCCAACTTGGGCTGGGGGTGCAGCTCAGTGGTAGAGCGCTTGCAAAGTATGTGTGAGGCCCCAGGTTCAACCCCTAAGTACCAGAAAAGAGAGAGAGAGAGAGAGAGAGAGATCTACCCTCAACCTTTTGAGCTGGGGGCTGATACTCATTCTCCTCTGCCACTGTCATCAGCCCCATGCCAGGAAGGTGTGCGGACACAGGTGCAGGGCAAATGGGAGGGTTAATTCTTAAGAAACTGACAACCTCTTTCCAGAGCAGCTGTGCCATTTTGCATGGTCCCAGGCAGCGTGGGAGAGATCAAGTTTCTTCACCTCCCTGCTAGCCTTCCATCTTCTCAGTATTATTATTAGTCACTCTGTTCAGTGGGTCGGGGTAGCCCAACCTGGGTTTAACTTGCATTTCATGAATCTTTTTTTTTTTTTTTTTTGCGGTATTGGGGGTTGAACCCAGAGCCTCGAACCTGCATGCTTTGCAAGTGCTGGACCACTGAGCTGTGCCCCCAGCCCTTTTTTTTTTTTTTTTTTACTTTTTGAGACAGGGTCTCGCTAAGTTATGCAGACTGCCTCTGGTCTCGAACTTGTGATCCTCCTGCCTCCACCTCCCCAGCCGCTGGGATTACAGGCGTGGTGCCCCCACGCCCAGCACTCCCTAATCTTTTTTGATGTTGACATGTTTCATGTAATCGCCACATCTTTACCCTCTTTGATGAATTTTCTGTTCATGTTCTCTGCCCATTTCCTAGCGGCTCGTTTATTGGTTTTGTGGGTGAGGGTTTTTGTTGTCATTGTTATTTTGTTGTTGTTATTGTTGCTGCTATTTGAGACGGGGGTCTCACTATGTAGCCCAGGTCAGCCTCAAGCTCACACTGTACCCTCTGGTCTCACTCTCCCAGGTGCAGGGATTACAGATGTGGGCCACCACATCTGGCTACACACACACAAACACACACACCCCTCTCAAAGCTCATCCATAAGCTGAGCAAGGGGGTGCACATCTATAACCCCAGCACTCGGGAGGCTGAGGCAGGAAGATCAACAGCCCAGGAAGGCATTGAGGCAGGAAGATGGCTAATGAGATGTAAATGGTATGCAAATACTTGTCACGCTGTGTCATTTGGGGAGTGACAAGGGAAGAATGTCCGTACATGCTCAACACAGACGCAATTTTTTTTCCAACCCCAACCTTGTTGAATCCACTGATGCAGAGCCCACCCATACGGAGGGCTGACTGCGCTGCCCTGGATAAGACAAAGGCAGAAAATTTCCATCCTTGCTAAATATTCTACCCAACCGCCCTGATTGTTGTTAGGTGTTGTCAAGTCGGTATCCAACTCATAGCGACCCTATGTACAACAGGCGAAACACTATTGTCAGTGCTTCTCTGCTGTTCATAGGGTTTTCAATGGCGGAATGATTTTTGGGAGTGGGTTGCCGGGTCCGTCTCCCAAGCCTACATCACCTCGTTTTCCCAGGCGGTCTCCCATCCAGGTACTAACCAGGCCCAACCCTGCTTAGCTTCCGAGATCTGATGGGATTGGATGCCACAGGGCTACGGCTGTAGGCACCACACTGATTGTTTTTGTTGTTGTTGTTAGGTGCCATCTAGTCAAGTCCGACTCATAGCGACCCTATGTACAACAGATCGAAACACTTGCCGATTCTGTGCCAGGCAAACAATCTTATTTATGTTTAAGCCCATTGTTGCAGACACTGTGTCAATCCATCTGGTGGAGGGTTTTCCTCTTTTGCATTGACCTGCCACTCTCCCAAATATGATGTCCTTCTCCAGGGATTGTTCTCTCCTCACTACATGTCCGAAATATGTAAAACACAGTCTGGCCATTCTTGCTTCCAAGGAGCACTCTGGTTGCGCTTCTTCTAGGACAGATTTGTTGGTTCTTTTGGCAGACCATGGTATATTCAATAGACGTCTCCAGCACCACAATTCAAAAGCATCAACTCTTTTTCTGTCTCTTTTGTTCAATGTCCAGCTTTCAAAACCATATGATGCCACTGAAAATACCATGGCGTGAGTCAGATGCACCTTTGTCTTCAATGTGGCATCTTTGCTTTTCAATACTCTAAAGAGATCTTTTGCCACAGCTTTTCCTAAAGCAATGCATCTTTTAATTTCTTGACTGCTGCTTCCACGGGTGTTGATTATAGAGCCAAGCAAAGCAAAATCTTGGACAACATCAATCTTTTCTCCTCAGACAGTAGTAAGTACCAATAGGCCCCGGAGCCCCGCAATCCTATCCCTGAATGTACCATATATATGTCTGACCTTCTGTTCTCTCCAAAGCCTACCCTGAGCTAAAGGTATAGGTGCTTGATTGGGGAAATGCCCCCCACAAGTGAGTGGGGAAATAGAGGCTGGAAGAGCAAAAAGCCAATAATCTGGAACAGTTGTTGTTAGGTGCCATCCAGTTGGGTCTGATTCATAGCAACCCTATATACAACAGAAGGAAACACTTCCTGACACCATGCCATGCCTGGCACTATGTCAGTGCTTCTCTGCTATTCATAGAGTTTTCAATGGCTGATTATTTCAGGGGTGGATTGCCAGGTTCTTCTCCCTAGCCTGCAGCACCTGGTGTTCCTAGGCAGGTCTCCCATCCAAGTACTAAAACCAGGCCGACCCTGCTTAGCTTCCAAGATCAGACAGGATGGGATGCCAGGGTGGTACAGCTGCAGACAATCTGGAATAGATCTGATGAGATTGTAAATCAGGTGCATCTGCCCATAATCTATCTGGAATAGTTGTTGTTAGGTGCCATTGAGTCGTGTCCGACTCATGTTGTTGTTAGGTGCTGTCGAGTCGGTATCCGACTCATAGCGACCCTCATAGGGTTTTCAATGGCTGACTGTTTTGGGATTGCCTTGGGAGTGGATTGCCAGGTCCTTCTCCCATTTTTGCGGTGCTGGGAATTGAACTTGGGGCCTCAGAGACTGCAGCGCAGGGCTCTACCCACTGAGCTAAATCCTAGCCCGTCCGACTCATAGCAACCCTCATATGGTTTTCAATGGCGGATTGTTTTGGGATTGCCTCCGGAGTGATTGCCATGTCCTTCTCCCTTTTTTGCAGTGCTGGTAATTGAACCGGGACCTCAGAGACCGCAGATCAGTGCTCTACCAACTGAGCTAAATCCCAGCCCCATCTGGAATAGAAGGGGTACTTAAGAACTTGCTAGACTTCAGGAGTGAACATCCTAAATATTGCTCCCTAGGCCTTTCGCTTGCCTCACCCTAATCCCAGCCCTGAGCGGGTCAGGGCCCCCGGAAGAGACCGGAATCATGTAGAATGCATCTCCAAGCTGACCCCCTGAGGACCAGGGAAAGCGCCGTATTTATTCCCTGGCACCCTGGGTGAGGATTGCTCCTGAAGGAATCAGTCCTGGAACTTCCGGTCTGCTGTGCATGCAGACGGTAGAAAGACCACAGACTCAGCCAGCGAAGCAGCAAGATCCAGGCACACGCGGTGGGAAGCTGTCAGTGTGTGGGTACTGCCCACCATATCCACGAGTGAGTGCAAAAGTGACCTGACAGGATGTGGTAGGAGGGCACCAGCTGGTGTGCTACAGTATATTCTAGAAAATTTCCCACACAGGGGACAGGTGTGAGCCTCCTGGAGACAGAGAGCTGGAAGCAACCTAAGTGTCCATCTCTGGGGGAGTAGGTAAGTAAAAGCACTGTGGGCGCACCCTGGGATATAACGCAGCAGTTAGAAACAGAACTGGATGTTCGCAGCTATATGAAGAGATCTTAGAAATGTAGCGTTAGGTTTTAAAAAAAAAGAAAGGAAGGAAGGAAGAAGTAGAAGGAGATTTACAGCCCAAGCTCATTTATGTAAATTGGAAGCACATATACGCACAAAGTCACAAATTACAAAGGTGCATCTTTGCATCTCTGTCTCAGTGCATTAAATGTGGGTGTCTGCGGGGGAGGGGGGAAGGATAGGAGAGGGACTGGAGCTGGGGAGGTAAAGCCTTAGAGGGTCTTTTATGGGCCAGTCGTGATTCTGTGTGGTGATCTGAAAACTATGATTAATAACTTGCTGCGCCCAAGGACTAGGAAGAAATAAAGGAATGAAAAATGCAGGCACATCAGAGGAATTTCTTATCTGCTACACAGTTGTTACTGCAGGGTGATGACAGAGCAATGACACCCTTCGGGGAGCCCCCCTTGCTGCCTGCTCCCCACGTCACCCCTTGCCTGCTATTGCAGGGACAGAAGGAAATGCAGGGCATCTGCACCTGCTGAGTTCTTGTCTCAAGTCTGTGCCGCATGTATGTTGCTGGGAACCCCGGGGGACTCTCTTCACATCCCAGTCTGTCATTAATTTTGCCTTCTAAACTAGACGGCACCTAACAACAACAACAACAACAACAACAGCCCTCAGTTACATCTTCAGTAAAATAGGTTGATCTTTGCACTGGTCAGGATTCTCCAGAGGGACAAAACCACAGCCTATACTGTCACCTAACAGCATTTCAGTTAGCCATGGACTACTATACAACCATGATCACTTTTTATTTATTTTTAATCTAATGTACTTATTTATTTATGCAGTACTGACAGATTGAACGCAGGGCCTTATGCATGCTGGGCAAGTGCTCCACCATTGAGCCACACCACCTGGCCCCTTTTTTATTTTTTATTTTTTATTTTTTAGACAAGGTCTTGCTAAATTATGCAGGCTGTCTCTGGCTTTGAGCTCAAGATCCTCCTGCCTCAGCCTCCTGAGTCACTGGGATTGCAGGCATGTACCACGCCACCTGGCTCCCTCTTTATTTTTTGACCAATAAAACTCAACATTTCTTGAGCACTTACTACATCCCAGCTATTATTATTATTCACTTCAGTTAACTTTCAGCATCCCCTCCACGAAGCAGGTATTAACATCCCAATTATTTCTCTCTTTTAAACAACCTTCTTACATGTAAGTTTTTGTTGTTGTTGTTAGGTAACATCAAGTTCAGTCCAACTCATAGTAACCCTTATAGGGTTTTCAATGATTATTTCGGGATTGCTTCAGGAATGGATTGTCACATCCTTCTCCATTTTTGCAGTGCTGGGGATCAAACTCAGGTCCTTAGTGTGGAGCAGCACTCTACCAACTGAGCTAAACCCCAGGCTGAATTTTTATTAGCTAACCTCTCAGAACATTTTTTTTTTATCTTATTTTGAGACAGGGTCTGGCTAAGTTACCCAAGCTACCTCTGGCCTCTAATTTGCAATCTTCCTACCTCAGCCTCCTAAATTGCTGGGATTACAGCTGTGTACCTCAGGGCCTGGTTTGTATTCCTGTCTTTCAGTGACAGGTGAGGAGCTGGGCATAGTGGCACACACCTGTAATCCCAGTACTCAGTGGCTGAGGCAGGAAGATGATGACTTTAAGGCCAGCATGGGCTGCATAGGGAGACCCTGTCTCAAAAAACAACAACAAAAAAGAAAGAAACAAACAAACAACAACAACCCACATGGATGTGTCTACATAACTCTGTGAAAGGGGCTTTATGATGGGAATTTATTGTTGGCTCACATGGTATGGATGCTGAGCAGTCCCATGATAAACCATCTGAAAACTGGAAATGTAGGAAGCCATTGGCATGGCTCAGTCCACGTCCAAGTGCCTCAGAACAACGACAACAAAAGGCAGTGGTGTAGCTCTCCATCCAGGCCCAAAGGCCTGAGGGCCCAGGGGGTTGCTAGGGCACATTGCAGAATCCAGCCCTACAGTTCGACGCACTCTACCACTGAGCTACGCTCCCAGCCTGAGAACATGGTGTTCTTTTGTTTGTTTTTTTTCTTGTACTTTTGAGACAGGGCCTTGCAGAGTAGCCACCACTGGCCCTGAATGTGTGATCTTCCTACATTCACCTCCTGAGTGCTGGGATTACAGGTGTGCATCACCATGCCTGAGAACACAGACTTCTGCTGTCCAAAGGCAGGAGAAAAAAGGTGCTCAGTGAAAAGAGAGAGTCGTCTAATCAGCGTTTTTCTTCTACTGAAGCCCTTGGCCGATAAGAGGCTTCCTGCTCACATTGGGTGAAGCCAGCTCTTCTTCACACAGTCCGCTGACTCACAAGCCAGTCTCTTCCAGAAACCCCCCCCCGCCCCAGCCATCCCCAGAAATGATGTTACTAGTGACCTGGGTCTACCTTAGCCTGCCAGGTTGACACACCTAAACAGAACTATCAATCAAAACAATAATTACTCATGGCACCGGGCGTGGTGGCTCACACCTATAATCTCAGCCAGTGGGGAGGCTGAGGCAGGAGGATCACAGGTTCCAGGCCAGAGGCAGCCTGTGCAATTTAGCGAGACCCTGTCTCAAGATAAAAAAAAAAAAAAGCTGGGTGCGGTGGCACACACCTATAATCCCAGCAGCTCTGGAGGCGGAGGCAGGAGGATCCCAAGTTCGAGACTAGAGGCAGTCTGCGTAATTTAGCGAGACCCTGTCTCAAAAAAAGTAAAAAAATGGGCAGGGGGTGCAGCTCAGTGGTCCAGCATTTACAAAGCATGCAAGCGCAAGGCCCTGGGTCCAACCCCTAGTACCACAAAAAAAAAAATAATAATAAATAAAGATAAAAAAATAAAAACTGTGGGCTAGGGTTCAGCTCAGGGATAGAGTACTTGCAAAGAATGTGTGAAGCCCTGGTTTCAACCTTCAAACACCGCATAATAATAATAATAATAATAATAATAATAATAATAGTTACTTATGGCAATGTTGGGGCTGGGATTTAGCTCAGTTGGTAGAGTGCCACTTTGCAGTCTCTGAGGTCCTGAGTTCGATTCCCAACACTACAAAAAATGGGAGAAGGACATAGCAATCCAATCCCGAGGCAATTCCAAAACAATCAGCCATTGAAAACCCTATAAGGACTGCTATGAATCGGACTTGACTCAATGGCACCTAATAACAACAACAACATGGCAATGATAGGTGCATAAAATGAGTTTGTTGGTAGAGCAATTCCATCTCTATCAGTCAGGCAACCCCAGCCACACCTAGATCCCTATCCTGCTGGGAGAGTCCCCTGACCAGGTCCTACCAACTCCCTGACCCTCACCTCAGCTTTAGTCAGGGTTCCCCAGAGTCAGCCAGCCAAAGTTTGCCCAAAAGGGGAGCAATTTTACAGGTTCTTGTGATCAGATTTCAGCTTCTCTTTTCTCTTTGGTCCAGCTCCAGGACACGTGGCCACATCCACACCTGCTGTTCACCTGGCCCAGGGACAAACATGTTTCATGCTCCTAACATTCCCATTTGTGTCTCTCAAAACAAGTACTAGTGGCCGGGTGCAGTGGCTCACACCTGTAATCCCAGCAACTTGGGAGGTTGAGGCAAGAGGATCGTGAGTTTGAGGCCAGAGGCAGCTTGTGTAATTTAGCGAGACCCTGTCTCAAGGTAAAAGAGTGAAAAATGGACTGGGGGTGCAGCTCAGTGGTAGAGCACTTACAAAGCATATATGAGGCCCTGGGTTCAAACCCAAAGTACCTCAAAAAACAACAAAAAAGGACTATTTCCACTTGTCACTTTAGTTGCCCATGTAATCAGGGCTTGCACATTTGTTGTTGTTAGGTGCTGTTAAGTTGGATCCAACTCATAGCAACCCTATGCACAGTGGAACGAAACACTCCCCGATTCTGTGCCAGACACACGATCTTATTTATGTGTAAGCCCATTGTTGCAGATACTATGTCAATCCATCTGGTGGAGGGTTTTCCTTTTTTTTTTTTTTTGTAGACCTGCTACTCTCCCAAACATGATGTCCTTCTCAAGAGATTTGTCCCTCCTGACTACATCTGACTACATCCAAAATATGTAAGACGCAGTTTAGCCATCCTTGCTTCCAAGCACTCTGGTTGGACTTCTTCTAGGACAGATCTGTTGGTTCTTTTGGCAGTCCATGGTATACTCAATATTCATCTCCAGCACCATAGTTCAAAAGCATCAATTCTTCTCCTGTCTCCTTTGTTCAATGTCCAGCTTTCACAACCAGATGATGCAACTAAAAATACCATGGCATGAGTCAGACGCACCTTTGTCTTCAATGTGACATCTTTACTTTTCAATAGTTTAAAGAGATCTTTAGCCACAACTTTTCCCAATGCAATGAGTCTTTTGATTTCTTGACTGCTGCTTCCACGGTTGTTGATTGTAGAACCAATTAAAGCAAAATCTTGGACAACCTCAATCTTTTTTCCATTTATTGTGACCCAGTTGTAAGGATTTTGGTTTTGTTGATGTTGAATCACAATCCATACTGAAGGCTATGTTCTTTGATCTTTATCAGTAAATGTTTCAAATTCTCTTCACTTTCAGCAAGCAGAGTTGTGTCATCTGCATAAAGCAAGTTGTTAACGAGGTTTCCTCCAATCCTGATGCCATGTTCTTCTTCACAAAGTCCAGTTTCTTGGATTATTTGCTCAGCATAGAATTTGTAGAGGTGTGGTGAAAAGGACACAGCCCAGGCTGGGTGCGGTGGCACACGCCTGTAATCACAGAGGCTCCGGAGGCAGAGGCAGGAGGATTGCAAGTTCAAGGCCAGAGGCAGTCTTCGTAATTTAACGAGACCATCTCAAAAAGTAAGAAAAAGGAATAATAAATTGGTTGGGGGTGCAGCTCAGTGGTCCAGCACTTGCAAAGCATGCAAGCGCAAGGCCCTGGCTTCAAACCCCAGTCCCAAAAATAAAGAAAAGAAAAGAAAAGAGCACAGCCCTGATGCTCACCTTTCTCGACTTTAAACCAAGCAGTGTTTCCTTGTTCTGTTTGAACAACTGCCTCTGGGTCCTTGCACATTTAGGCCAGCTTAAAAAACACAGCGTGTAGCTGACGAGGCAGTTCCGATTTGCTCCTGGCTGCAGTGAGGTTCCTAGGGCTGGTGAGTCCACCGCTGGGCTTGGCTGCAGCAAGTCATGTTTGGACTTCTGAGCTGGGATGGACCCGCACATGGGGAGCTTCCAATCTCTGGCAAAATGGGAGCTGACAGCCTTCCAGAACATCAAGGATGCCTTACTGAGGGTCTGTTCCTGTTGTGGACTAACCTGGGCCCCTCCTCCTGTGGCCAAGCTGCTGCCCTGCTGTGGGCTAACCTCCGTCCTGTTCTGGGCTAGCCTGTAGCCTTCCAGCTATGGCCAATCTCTATCCTGTATTATTATTATTGCATGTGTGTGGTAGTTAGGGGGTTGAATCCAGGAACTCACACATGCTTTGCAAGTGCTCTACCACTGAGCTGCACCCCCAGTCTGTTTTTTACTTTTTATTTGGAGGCAGGGTCTTGCTAAATTATGCAGGCTGCCTCTGGTCTCGAACCTGCGATCCTCCTGGAGTCTCACAGGCTGAGGTGATCTGATGGAAAAGGTCCTGGAGAAGGTGGATGACTGGGCCTGGGGGTATCTAGGACCAGCCCTTTTACACACTGAGCCACACCTGCTCCCAGCTCTGGGACTAGAGGTCCTGGGCCCCTGGGTCATCTGCGTCATGGCTCTGGCCACCCACATGCTCCCTGGGTCCTAGGGCGCACCTCACATCCACACCATTCCCTGCCCACAGGCCATGGCTCAGCCCACCGCACACCCCAGACTCCAAGGCCACCTTGCCAAGTGGCTGCGCCAGCTCCCGGAGGCCCCAGAGAAGGTGAGTGCCAGGAAGGGGCACTCTGCAGTCCCTGGGAGCCCAGGCCTTGAGGCCTCTGTCACCTTCAACGTCTTCTGATTCATTTTGGACCTGCCACGTGTGGCCAGCAGAGACCGGTATGTCTTAGAACCCAGACCTGTCCCCGGCCATCTGAGACCCTGGAGCCTATTTATGCCCTAGGTGCCTCCCTGCCTTAACTTATTTCCTAACATCCCTTCTTTATGGGATTACAGCCTGGACTCAGAGCCAGGGCTCAGTTCCTTTTTTCTTTTCATTCCTTTTCTTTCCTTTTCTTCTTTTCTATTTATTTATTTATTTATTTATTTATTTATTTATTTATTTTTGCAGTACTTGGTGGTTGAACCCAAGGATTTGCATATACTTTTTTTTTTTTTTTTTTTTTTTGCAGTACTAGAGGTTGAACCCAGGGCCTCAAGCTTACATGCTTTGCAAGTGCTGGACCACTGAGCTGCACCCTCAGCCCATTTTTTTACTTTTTGAGACAGGGTCTGGCTAAGTTACGCAGACTGCCTCTGGTCTCAAACTGGTTATCCTCCTGCCTCCACCTCCGGAGACGCTGGGATTACAGGCTTGAGCCACTGCACCCGGCTGCTTTGCTTATATTTTGAAATTGCTCTGTCACTGAGCTGAACCCCAGGCTATTTTTATTTTATTTTATTTTATTACAGGGTCTCACTAAATTACACAGACTGCCCCTGGTCTCGAACTTGCGATCCTCCTGCCTCCGCCTCCTGAGTGGCTGGGATGACAGGTGTGCACCACCACGCCCAGCCATTTTCTTATTTTTTTATCCTGAGTCAGGATCTCGCTGTTATGCAGGCTGTCTCTGGCTTCCAACCTGTCATCCCTCTGTCTCTGCCTCCCGAGTCACTGGGAGTACAGATGTGAGGCACAGTGCCAGGCTCTTCCACCACCACGTTCTCACAGAGCCAATTTCCGCTCACCCTCTGTGTCTCACCTAGCATCATCCCAGAGCTCCCTGAAAACACCTCCTGAATGTGCACTGGAGTTTCCTCTGCCTTCATACACCCAAGAGGCTCTCCCATCTTACTTTTCTGGAGAACATTTTAGTTTAACCACAGGAAACGGGGCAATATTCTACCGCTTCTGGCCTATGAAAATGGCAAGTTCATTACACACACCTGCAATTCCAGCCCATGGGAGGTAGAGGCTGGAAGATTGGGAATTCCCACTGGGCTCCACAGTGGGACATTGTTTCCAAAAAAAAATAATAATAAACTCTAGTTAAATTTGAAAAGACAACTTCATATGGTCCCACCTGATAGTTAGCAACATTTTTCCCCAGGCACATGATGTATATAGTGCCCCCACCTGGCCAATCACAGCATTACATTCCCTCCCTTTGGATACCACAGTTGCATGGTGACCACGTGACCTTAATCAGGCCAATCAGAATCCTTCCCTGGGACTTTACTCTCAGGACTAGAGATTCTGCCATTTTGACCTCTGGGCTATGGGAGGATTGAGTCTGTCTTTTGGTAAATGCCCATTTTCCCCGCTACATGCAGTCAAAAGGGAAGCATCTGAGCTGAGTTGAGCAGAGAAGAGAGGTGCATGGAAAGAGTGTCTTTGTGAGGTTAAGTCTGGATTACTGCCCCTGAGCCCGTGATTCTTGTAATTTTACCCTTAATTCTGTTTCTTCCCCAGCTATATGAATTAAAAACAAAAATCTGAGCCGGGCATGGTGACAAACATCTATAATTCCAGTGACTCAGGAGGCAGAGGCAGGAGGATCACAGACTCCAGGCCAGAGACAGCAAGTGTAATTTAGTGAAGCCCTGTCTCAAGATAAAAAATAAAAAGGGGGCTGGGAGTGCAGCTCAGTGATAGAGTGCATGCAAAAAGTATGCATGAGGCCCTGGGTTCAGCCTCAGTACCACAAATACACACAAAAAAATTCCCTTTTTACACATAATCCAATTGAGCTGATTTGTCACTTGCCACTAAAAGACCCTGACTCATCCATTCCCTGACTCTGGGTTGGGTCAGGCAACTCGCTTGGGGTCCCTGGACTTACTGCCCCCAGCTATCTCTCTGTCTGAGTTCCAGGGGAACAGAGACTGGTTCTGGTTGTTGGGGTTTTTTTTTTTTTTTTTTTTGGGGGGGGGGGGTGTTTTGTTTTGTTTGTGTTTTTAGTTTTGTTTTTTAATCGGATGATTTTTTTTTTCGGTGCTGAGGACCAAACCCAGGGCTTTGAACTTGCGAGGCAAGCGCTCTACCACTCAGCTAAATCCACAACCCTTTTAGTTTTGTTTTGAGACAGATTCTCACTATGTACCCCTAACTGGTCTCAAACTTGCCATCTTCCTGCCTCCACCTCCCAAGTGGTGAGATTACAAGTGTGTGCCACCCAGTGGGCACTAGGTCTGCCTTGGTCACTACTGTGCTTCCAGGGCCCAACAGAGGGCCAGGTATGATGCCCAGACATTCCCCTGGGATGATACCATGTGCTCTCTCTGACCAGTGGACCTAGTCCTTAAAGCTATCAACTTTGAGAGATAAGCATGCCATGGGCGTTGGTAAAGCCTTCTCTGTTAAGGGCTCTAGAGGAAAGCAGGGATGTCAGCCAAAGGGCAGGACCTAGGACCATGTGGGTACCAGATACATGGATGTGTAGAGACCAAAGGTTGAGATGACAGTTTCCAACTTTTTTTTCCAGTACTGGGGGCTGAACTCAAGGCTTTGCACATGCTAAGCAGGGGCTCCACCACTGAGCTGCAATCCCAGTCCCTTTATTTATATTTTACTTTGAGACAAGGTCTTGCTAAGATGTGCAGCCTCCCTCTGGCCTCCAATTCATGAGCCTCCTGCCTCTGCCTCCAGAGTCACTGGGATAACAGGCATGCACCATGGTGCTGGGCTCCTGACTTTGTTTTGAAAGTAGGCACATCCCACCCCAAAGCTCAGGTCTCCATGGATATCAGACCACATCCCATGCTGAACACCCTCCACTGGCTTCCCAGTGGAGGCTCTAGAGAATAACATGTTAACTCTCAACCACAGCTGATGAGATTTTGTAAAGCCTGGTCCCCACTTGCTTTTCCCACCTCCTCTCCTCTCGCTACCCACTCACTACACAGTCCAGATGAGCTACCTAAACACTAAACCCTGTTCTGCCTCAGGGCCTTTGCACATGTTGTTCCCTTTGCCTGGCATGCTTTTCCCCATCTCTTCTTGGATTTGTTTGGCTCCAACATTACCCTCCTTGACCCTTTCCCTCATCTGAAGTAGGCAGCACAGTCATTCTCTGCCCTAATGTCCTGTTTTCATTCTTTGCAAGGCACTTAGTTACCATTCCTTGTTATTTTCTTATTCATTTACTTTTTTTTTTTTTTTTTTGGTGCTGGGGACCAAACTCAGGACCTCGTGCATGTTTTGCAAGTGCTCTACCACTGAGCTGCATCCACAGTCCATCTTTTCTTACTTTTTATCTTGAGACAGGGTCTCACTATGTTGCACAGGTTGCCTCTGGCCTCAAACTTGTGATCCTCCTGCCTTTGCCACATGAGTCGTGGGTTACAGGTGTACATCACCACACCTGGCTTTTTTTTTTTTTTTTTTTTGACAGAGTGTTATTATGTAGACGAGGCTGGCCTCAGACTCACTACCGTCCTGCCTCAGCCTCCAAAGTGCTAGGATTACAGGAGTGTACTATACACCTGCCTGCAGCTGTACCACTGTGGCACCCAGTCCCATCAGATCTTGGAAGCTAAGCAGGGTCAGGTCGGGTTAGTACTTGTATGGGAGACCACCTGGGAACACCAGGTGCTGTAGGCTTGAGAAAAGGATCCAGCAACCCACCCCCAACAAACAATCAGCCATTGAAAACCCTATAAATAGAGAAGTATGACAATAACGTTTTGCCTGGTGTATGTAGGGTTGCTATGTGTGAGACACAAACTCGATGGCACCTAACAACAACTATACACCTGGTTTAATTTGCTCTTTCTCCCCTTTTTAGAATAAAAGCCCCATTTGTTGAGTCAGATCCAACACATAGCAACCCTACATACAATAGAACGAAGCACTACCTGACACTGTGCCATACACACGATCTTTTTATGTTTGAGCCCATTGTTGCAGGCACTGTGTTTCTTCTCATTTTGAGTTGTGCCACATCAGCAAACGGAGGTCCCATGGGCCTTCCTCCATTCCCATCAAGGTCAACTCTACTTTGAAGAAGGAACTCTTCCCCAGCCATCTTTTGAATGCCTTCCAACCTAGGGGGTTCATTTTCTAGCACTCTATGTGACAGTGCTTTTCTATTCAGTGCGATTCAAAGGGTTTTCAATGGCTAATTGTTTTGGGAGTGGGCTGCTGGGTCCGTCTCCCTAGTCTGTCTTAGTCTGGAGGCTCAGCTGAAACCTGTCTACCATGGGTGGCCCTGCTGGATCGGAGATATTGGTGGCATAGCTTTCAGCATCACAGCAACACACAAACCCCCACAGCATGACAAGCTGACAGACGTGGAGGGGGGAGCCCCATAGGGCAGGGCTTTCTTCTGTTTGGTCTATTTTATTCACTGCTGCTGCCCCTGTACTGGATCAGGTTCATGGCAAGTGTTCAATAAAGCTTTATTGAGTGAATTGGGGACAATACAGTCAGCCTGATGGTTAGGCGTGCAGGATTTGGAGGTGGTCAGCTGGGCAATCATGGCTCTGCCGTTTTCCTGGCTGTGTGATCTTGGACCAGCTCCTTGACCTGTCTGAGCATCGGTTTCCTCTTCTAGAAAGTTGGGCGCTCATACTGCGCACGTCTGCTGCAGGCTATAAATGCAATCCTGGCTACAGTGGGAGTAACTGCGTGTCACGAGCGTTACGTACCGTGCCCTGGGCTGCATGCTGTTCGTGCGTCAGGGAGGGTGTGTGAGCCCAGCATCTGGCTTGTGGGAGCATTCAATACCCAGGTGTTGCAGCGGGTAAATGCGCCTGGGCCACCGGGTGAGGGAGCCTCCTGGCCTGTGATTCTCTGGTGCTGCTGTCCTTGCTACCTCCCACCCTGTCTGCCCAGAGCCAACCTCCTCCCTCCTGCTCTGTTTCTATTTCTGTCTTTCTCTCCTCCTTCCCAAGCCTCAGGGGGCCCCTAGCTGGTGTGAAGCCTTCTTCCAGGATAAGGAAGGAGTTTCCACTCCAGAGGCCTTGCAGGAACTGAGATGCACCAAGACCCCAGCCCCAACGGCTCTCCCTCCCTTGGCACTGCTCAGCCTCACCTGAGAATGCCCTCCTCCATCCTCCACTCCACCACCACACACAGCTCCACCGAGGGCCCCCCGCAGACTCCAGACGACCCCAGCGCCCTCCCTCACTGGGCTGACTCTAGAGACCTAAGCCTCACTCCAGTTATGAGGGCCATTCCCCACTCTGGAGAGAGACCCCAAACGCCAACTGGCAGCTCAGGGAATGTGGAAGGCCTCCGGCAAGGGACTTTACCTCTTTGGTTCCTATTCCTGTCTGTATAATGGGACCAAAGAAACCGACCTCACACCAAAGTGGGCCCTCTGAAGAAGGGAATTAAATGATTGTCCGGCAGAAAGGGCCAAGGTCAAGGATGGACCCAGAAGCCAGGCCACCTGCCTGTTTATTTATTTGTGATCATTTATTTCTGTATGAGACAGAGTCCTGCTATGTTACCCAGACTGGCCTTGAACTCCTGGGTTGATGCAAACATCCTGCATCAGCCTCCAGAGCAGCCTCGGGTCCAGACTCGTATCACCAGGCCAGCTCCACCTGCCTTCTGAAATCTCAATGTCCCACCATCTGGTTATGTCACTGGGGGCAAGTTATTTAACTTTTCTGCACCTCAATTCTCTCGTTTGTAAAACAGGAATAACAGTACCATGTCCTGGGGTCCTTACAAGGCCTATACAACTTCTGTGCTTGGCATGACTGCAGCTGTAGCCCTGTGGCATCTGATCCTGTCAGATCTCAGAAGCTAAGCAGGGTCGGGCCTGGTTAGTGCTTGGATGGGAGACCGCCTGGGCACCTCAATCTGCGTTAGCTAATATCATTTTGGTTTTGTCATTTTTCCCCACCTGGAAGTGGCTCAGAAGTTCGAAGCCTGTCTGCCAGCGTCCCCAGCTCCTCTCATCCTTCCTAGAGTCTGAGTTGGAGTCTTTAAGCTACAATCAACGTCACCCTCCCCGCAAGACACACAAACGCACACACACACAGGTCAGCAGAGCGGCCTCGGACACAGAAAAAAGTTTAATTCTGCTGCGGCGGAGGGTCCCGGCTCCGTAGAGAGGGGGATTTGGTTTTGGATCTTGTTCACGTGGGGATTTAGTTGGGGGGAAGAGGAAGGCTTAGAGAAGAGTCTGGTCCTTCCGGTGGGACCTGCCCGGGAGACTGGGTAGTGGGGGAGAGGAAATCGGGGCGACAGGGACACCGGACGGACAAAACAAGGAAAGGGCGGCAGAGGAAGAGACAACCACGGGACAGAGAGAGGAGAGACACGCAGGGAAGGACAGAGACGTAAGACAGACAGACAGACGAAGGGGAAGGGGAAGGAGGCCCCCAAGCCAGACCTGATGGGACCAGGGCGGGGAGCACGGTGGAGGTGGGGGGCTTTGGAGGCCGCCGCGGGACAAAATAGGATCTAGTCCAGCCAGATACAGGAAATGCGCCCCTCGCCCCGGGCCCGGCTCCCGGGCTGGGGGAGGGGCTCGTGTCTCAGTGCTGCAGTGTCGGGGGGGCCCTGCCCCTCCCCGCGCTTCGCTGTGTAAGGCACCGGCTCCAGCGAGGTCCGCGAGCGCGCGGGGGGAGGGGCAGAGGGGGCGGAGTCGGGGGAGGGCGGCCGGCGGCCCGCGTGCCCAATCCCGTTGCTCCGGAGGCGTGGCCCCCGGTTGTCCCGCCCCCTCCCGTAAGAAGGAGGGCATCGCCTCCACTCCAGTCCGCCGCGTCTGGGCGCCGCGCGCTCGCCCCCGGGCCCCGGCGCGCGCCCGCCGCTCACACGGTACTCTCCAGCATCCACTCGGTGCTGGTGAAGGCCAGGCGCGCCCTGGCGGCGCCCAGCCCCAGGTCCCCGTCGTCCCCGGCCGCGCCCCCGCCGGCCCCGTCCAGGTGCGGCGTGGAGCGGTGGCGCTTTGTCCGCCGGGCGCGGCGCGGGTAGCTGTGGCTCTGGAAGAGCGCCCCGTAGTCCCCGTCGAAGGAATAGCGCTGCTGCGGCCTCGGCCGGCCCGCGGCTGCCCCGGGAACCAAGGCGAGAGTCGGGGGCGCGGAAGCGGGAGGTCCCAGCGCCCCCGAACGGCTCCGCCGAGGCCCGGCCACGGCCCGAGACTCCTCCCCAGAAGTTTCCTCGGATGGCAAGAGGCACAGCGAGGTGACCGAGCCGCCCAAAGAACGTCCCAGGGCCGCCTCCGGCTCCGCAGAAGCCGCCTCGGCCGCGGTGGCCTTCGCCTCGACAGCCACGGCCGGGGCGGCCACCTCGCGCAGGGCCTCGTAGCGATCTGGCGCCGGAGAGGCCGGGGCCTGCTGCGCGCCTGCGCCGCCGTTGGTCTGCGAGCACACGTGGCTGACGCGTGGGGGCGACTGGGAGGTGCCCTTGACGCGGCGGCTGTCCCCGTCGCCGTACACCTTGTAGCGGATCATGAGCAGAACGATGAAAACCAAGACGGAGGCCACGATGACGCCCCCGATGGCGATGATCATGGTGCCACCCAAGAAGTGGGCCCTCAGCGGGCGGCAAGGCGCGGGATCCCCCGCCGTGGTGAACTGCACACAGCCCACCACTCTCGTGGCTGGCAGAGCAGTGGCCCCGTCGTCGTAGACTGCCAGCACGCACAAGTCGTAGGCCCGGCCGGCGGCCAGATCGTTCACCAGGAAGGTCTGGCTGGTGGACGGGATCATCCTGCGGGAAGGGGTGGGATCAGGGCGGAGTTAGCCCCACTCTGAACCTCTACCTGTCACTTTATGCCCCCCCACCCATTGCAACCATGGGGACCAAACCATGCTACTGGTGTCTCACCCCCTACTGAGACCTCCGCAGCCAATTAAGCCCCTCCTCTATCAATATATGGCCACCCTTTCAGGACCACCTTTGCAGGCCACGTCCCTCATCAGAACACCCCGCCCTCAGACTCCCTGGCTTGTGGCACCTACTGGGACAATATCTGCCATTCTCAGTCCCTCATCTACATATCCTGGCCCCTGAATGGAAAGAGTGCTCCAGTTTTTCTGCCCTGCCCTTAAGGGACATGCCCCTTGCATTGTCTCACTCCTGGGATGACCATTCAAGCTCCGGTCATCTACCTATATCTACCATTCTAGGGACTGATGCTACTGGCTGTGGCATCTTAGCTCCACGCCCTGCCCCCACTCAGGTAGACAAGGTCCCCAATTTACAGAACCTCTATTCCTCCCACTGGGACAATGGATGGCCTTCTATTTCCTCTTTTATACAGAGTTCTGACTTTCAGGAGAAATCAGGGTGCAGACCACGCCCCCTCCTTTGCATGCATGCCAGGCCACACCCCCTCATTTGCATGTTCACCTTTGGGGCTCCAGTCTATCTCTTGCCACCCTAAGCTACATATTCCCGGTCATTAAGGGGCCATGCTACAAGCAACTCCCCTTATGACTGAACTCTGGCTTTCAAGCCACGCCCCACAAAGGCCACCTAGGGATAGCTCCCCTGGTGTTGCATGCCCTGGTCCTTGTCCAGATATTCAGGCAACCACACCTGTGTACACAGGGCGCCCTGTACGACCGGAAGTCACCAAATCACGCTCCCAAAGTCTCATCCTCAATTGAGTCAAATGCAGCCAAGCATGCATGCTCCGTTCTTGCTATAGACACCAACTCTCGAATGAGGGACAGTGTGGGTAGGTGGTTAAGGTCAAGCAAGTCTGGGTGCCAGCCCTCCTGGGTTTGAATCTCTCCTCTGCCCCTTGCTAGCTCTGTGACTTCAGGCAAGTTTTTTCACCTCTCTGGGCACTATTTCCCCCCATGGAGATAGGAAGAATTCCTACATCATAGAGGTGGTACAAGGAGTGAATGAGTTAACATCTCCAGAGCCTGGCACTTCCTAATACCACCATCAGCTACTGTCCTACTCTACTGCAGCTATGAGAGAACTGGTCCCCCAAAGCCTCGACCCCCTCCTGAGCCCATCTTTCCCCTCTCTTGGCCCTGTCCAGCCTCAGTGAACCCGGGACGGCCAAGTCCACCCTTACTTGCTTGTCCACTGCTCAACCCCACAGCTGTCCTCTCTTGGAAACGCCTGTAATGGCCCACCAGCAACAAGGGCCGCCCCTTCCTCTGCCTGGGACCGCTCAGAACAAGCCCCACCCCCCAGAAAAGCCATGTCCCCATCTCCATGGGCCTGCTCACCTCTCAGAAGCTCCACCTCCCCCTCCAGCTGGGCCACCTTCTGGTCCCAAGGTCCCTGTCACCCTGCCTCTGGGATGGTCCCCACCCCCAAGAGCCACCCTCCAAACCAAAGACTTCAAGCACAGGCCCTGCCTTCTTCTCAGGCCACCACTCTGCCACTCTGCCCCTACTGGCTTCTCACAGACCCCTGCCACCCCACGGCAGCCACCCCCGGCCCCTTGGCTTCAAGTCTTCCTCTTCCTCCCCTGAGAGCCTTGGATTCCCTTGCTCGTCCTTTCTAAATAACCAGCTGCGAGGGGCTCCCTGCCTTCTCAAGGACAGATGCTGGCTCCTTAAGAAACCTAGAGCCCATGGGTCTGTAATTGGCTGCCACACCAGAGCAAACAGCTAAGCAGGCTTCTGATTGGATGTCACCTCCGCCCATGGCAGCAGCGAGGAAGTTAACCCCTGCAGTGCCATTGCACAGGCATCTGGAGGGAGAGAGGGAGGACCTGGCACTATGACCCTGAGGGGAAGGAAAGAGTCCTCGGGTGTGTTGCCCAGCTGGGGCCAGGGAACCATTGAAATCCACATACACACACAGGGTCAGGGGGCTGTGACCCCCTACCCCACCATGTGGTGGCTGTGGGTCATAGAGGAGAGAGTTACAGAAACCAGGCATTATTGACAGAAATGCATTATGCATCTCTCCTCCATCCCTGCCTGGAAAACATTAGGTCTTCAGTAAGTGTGTGTTCAGCATATAAAGGACAGCTTTGCTGCTTTCTCTGTGACCACCGAACCTTAATTTCTCCACCTGTAAAATGGGAGAAGGCTGGGGTACAGCTCAGTGGTACAGCAGTTGCCTAGCACGTGGGAGGCCCTGGGTTCAACCTCCCAGTACTGAAAATAATAATAATATTAATAAAAATGAAAGAAAATGGGAAGGGGTGATGATCGCTGCTTCATAGCAAAGTTGGGAAGAGGGAAAGAAACAGAATCCTTAAGAGAATCTTATGAAGCTTTCGGTTGGCTCATTTCCTTGCCTGATGTTTGTAAGACTGGGCCAATCCAATGTATCTCAGTAGGCCCAGGGCCAGGCATGAGATATGGCCCACAATGAGCATTTGCTCAGTGTTTGGTGGCCAGAGTCAAAGAGGGGGACATGTACTGGGCGTGGTGGCTCACACCTGTAATCCCAGCACTTGGGAGGCAGAGGCAGGAGGATCTCAAGTTGGAGACCAGCCTGGGCTACACAGCAAGACACTGTCAGAAGAGGAAGAGGGGAAATTGGTGGAGGAGGAGGAGGAGGAGGAGGAGGAGGAGGAGGAGGAGGGAGAAAAAGGGGAAAGAGGGCATTTATTATCCCCCCAACAGTGAGAGTGTGCCTACTCCCTGCCATTGGGAAAGGCAGGGCAGGCTGAGCACATCCAAGAGCTGGGGCTGGGGCAATGGCTCTGGCCCGTCTGGCATCCCCAACTGAAGTCAGGCACAGGGCTAGGCATTCAGTAGGTGCTCCACAATGTGTACAAGGGAAACAGAGACAAGGCAAGTCATCCCTGCAACCAACAGTCATGGATTAAGGACCCACTGTGTACCCAGCCCACTGTGTGCCAGGTTGTGGCCTAGAGCCATACTGAAAAGCCACCAAGATGGGGACATGGCAAGGCCAAGGCAGACATTCTGTGTGTGGTTCGGGCCCCTCCCACTGGGCTGCAGGCTCCCTGAGGGCAGGGCCTGGGTCTCATGACCTCCCTGGGTCCCCAGCAATCGGCTCCAAAAGAGCCTAGGACAGAGCAGGAGCTGAGTGCCACAGGAAGGCGGGACTAACAGGGTACAGACAGACGACAGACAGAGAGAGGGGAGCACAAGATGGGACAGCAAGGAGGTGACAGGAGAAAGGATCTCTGATGTCTGTGTACACAATTCAAGTCTCCAGCTTCCAACCCAAGCAAGGGTGGAAATATATTTATATTTTTCTCATACTTTTTGTTTTCTATTTCTATAATGTACCCAACAAAATGGCCCAGTAGTACTGGTATGTAATTTATAAATAGAAATGTAGCTGTAAACATACATGTGTGTGTATTTCTAGCTCCTAACTGTTTACGTGGGGAGGCTCCCAATCAACACCTTGGGCCAGCAGCGATGTTGACCACTGAGCAGCGATCACACTGGGCTGGTTCACTGTTACAAGTCCCAAGCCCCGCCCTGGTTTGGGTCATGTAGATGCTCCATGAATATTCGCTACATGCAAGAGAAACAGCGACAGAGAGGCAGAAATAGAGGGGAGAAAGCTGGGCGTGATGGCTCAGGACTGTAATCATAGAGACTCGGGAGGCAGAGGCAGGAGGATCACAAGTCTGAGGCTAGAGGCAGTGTGCGTAATTTAGCGGGATGCTGCCTCAAAATAACAAGTTTTTTAAAGGGCGGGGGTTGGGGATGCAGCTCAGTAGTACCACACTTGCAAAGCGTGCAAATGGGAGGATCTGGGTTCAACCCAGCACTGCAAAATTTAAAAAAAAAATTTTTTTTTTTAATTTAAAAAAAAGAGAGAGAGGTGACAGAGCAAATGAGGTCTTAGAGCCACTATAAATCTGTTCAGAGCCCCAGCTAAGCAAGGCCAAGAGCATGCTGGGCAGGTGGGAGGGAGTGAGGGACCCATGGGCTGGGGAGAACCTGGGCCCGCAGCAGCACCCTCACCTGTAGACAAGGGAGTCGTCGGCGGAACTGTTGTACTGGACCTGGTACATGCGGATGCCGGGCACCGGCCTCTGCGCGGGCCAGCGGATGAGCGCCGAGCTAGAGGTGAGCTCGGCTGCCACCAGCCGGCGCTCAGCAGCCGAGTCGTTGGCCCCGGGTCTGCTGGGCGTGGCGATGTCCGAGGAGCCAGGCTCCGTGAGCGGGGGCGGGGCAGCAGGTGGGGGCGCCATCAGTGGCAAGGGCACCACGCACACCTCCACGGGCGCCGTGGCCTCCCCGGCCGCATTGGAGGCAATGCAAGTAAAAGTGCCACTGTCCCGCAAGGTCGTGATGGTCACATCCAGCGTCCCGTCCCCCCGGACCCGGGTCCTGCTGGAGTTTCCCAGCAGCCGCCCATCGGGGGCCACCCAATGGACCACAGGCTCTGGGTCCCCGACAGCGCGGCAGCGCAGGCTGACGGCCTGGCCCTCTACCACCAGGGCCCGGCCCCCCGCTTGCCGCGTGATCAGCGGGGGCTCGCACAGAAACTCCTCCTCGGGGATGGACCAGAAGTAGCGATCGGTGAGGTGCTCGGGGGTGGCGCACGTCTCCAGGTCGTCCTCCCTGGTCAGCCGCCGCAGCCACAGCAGCTCACAGTTGCAGTGAAGCGGGTTGCCGCCGAAGCTGACGGTCAGTGGCGTGGGCGGCTTCGGTCCGCCACCCTGGGACCTCAGGAAGAGCCCGTCAGGCGGGAGTTTATGGAGGCGGTTGGAGGTCATGTCCAGGCGCACGAGTTTGTGCAGCTGCACAAAGGTCCCCTCGGCGATGTGGTCGATGAGGTTGTGGTCGAGCGTGAGCGTGTTCAAGTTCACCATCTGGCCCACGGCCTCCCACGGCAGGGCCTCCAGGTTATTGTAGGACAAATCCAAGTCCTCGACGGTGGACAGAAAGGCGTCGAAGGCGGCCGACTCCACCTTGCGGATCTGGTTGTTGCCCAGAATTAGGTGGCGGAGGTTGCCCAGGCCGCGGAGCTGGTCACCACGCACCTCGGCCAGGCGGTTGCTGTCCAAGTGCAGGGCGCGGAGCGCGCGCAGATCGGCGAAGGCACCCGCGGCCACCTGGCCGATGGTGTTGCGGGACAGGGTGAGGTGCACCAGGCTGGTCATGTTGGCGAAGTCTCGGCGGCGCACGGCTGCGATGAAGTTGTCGGTGAGGCGCAGCTCCACCACGCGCCTGTCGATGGCGGGCGGCACGAAGAGCAAGCCGGTCTTGGCGCACAGCATGGTCAGCGTGGGCGCCACGTTCTGGCAGATGCAGCGGCCCGGGCAGGGCTGGCCGCGAGATGCCCCAGCCCAGAGCAGCAGCAGAAAGGGCAAGGCGGCAGGCGGTGGCGAGAGAAGCGCCAAGGAGAAGGGGCCGGGAGCCATGGTGCGGTGGGGAGGCGGGAGGGGCAGGAGGCAAGACCTGGAGGAGAAAGAGACGTCAACCAGGCGCCGGGCTTGGGCCACACCCTGGAGGCAGTAAAATGTCCTACTAAGTGCCAGACCTGGATTCCTCCCACCAAAGGATGACACCATGTTCAGTGACAGGCCTCATCACTAGCTGGCACGCATTTGCTATCAACAGATTACAATCAATCGCTTTCTTTCTCTTTCTCTTTCTCTTTCTCTTTCTCTTTCTCTTTCCTTCTCTGTCATTTTCTCTTTCTTGGTCTTTTCCATTCTTCCTTCCTTTCTTTTTCTTTCTTTTTCAACAGTCTCATTACATATCCTTGGCTGGCCTCCGACTTGCTATGTACCCCAGGCTGGTCTTGAACTTGCTATGCTCTGGCCTCTGCCTCCCAAATGCAGGGATTGTAAACATGTGCCAACATGCCCAGTTTCAGATTACAGTATTTCTTTTTTTTTTTTTTTTTTTTTTTTTTTTTTTTTTTTTTTTTTTTTTTTTTTTTTTTTTTTTTTTTTTTTTTTTTTTTTTTTTTTTTTTTTTTTTTTTGCGGTACTGAGGGTTGGACCCAGGGCCTCCCGCTTGCATACTTTGCAGGTGCTGGACCGCTAAGCTGCACCTTCAACCCATTTTTTCACTTTTTTGAGACAGGGTCTAGCTAAATTATGCAGACTGCCTCTGGTCTCAAACTTGCAATCCTCCTGCCTCCCCCTCCCGAGTGGCAGGGATGACAGGCGTGCGCCACCGCGCCCAACTCCAGATTACAATACTGCTATGCTGGTAAATCACCACTGACCACCCTTGAATGTCCAACCTCTGCTCCCAGACCTCTCATGGTCTCCCAACCAGAGCAGTGATATCTGGCTCAGCCTGGGCCCTTCAGTACCCACCAAATATTTTCAAATCACTGTTGACTATAGTTTGAGGCCATGGCTGTCAAAGCCATACTCTCTAAGTTCAGATCCCAGCTGTGACACTTACTAGCTGTATGACCTCGGGCAAGTGTCTGAACCTCTCTGAATCTTGGTTTCTTCATCTGCAAAATGGAGACAGAAACATTCCTTACTTCGGTGAGGACTGTGTGGATTAATGAACATGGCAGGCTTAGAGCAGTGCCTAGTATATCAAATAGACTTAACACACGCTAGCCATTAGCATCATCATCATCATCAAATGCCTAATACGTACCAAGCGCAGAACTATACATTACTATTAAGAGCAAGTGCTTTAAAATCAAATAGATTCAGGTTCCAATTTTGGCTCCCCTGCTGGGTAGCTCTGAGACCTCCACTCTGATAACCCACCCCCAGCATCTAAGTCATGTAATTTCTTGACTGCAAATTGGGATGATAATCGGGCCATGTTCATGGCTGGGAAAAAAGCACCAGGGTCTCCCAGCTGAGCCTCAGGAAATCCTTCTGAGAGTCTGGCTTCATCCTGGGCTCAGCTGAGCTCCATAGATATGCTGGAGGCCCCATACATGCCTACCCACTCTCTCTCTCCCCCTCTGTCTGTCTGTCTGTCCCTCTCTCCCTCTCTCTCTCTCTCTCTCTCTCTCTCTCTCTCTCTCTCTCTCTCTCTCGCTATGCCTCTGCTCCAGGCAAAACCTTCCGGCAGGGATTCCCCCTGTGGCGGCTGCAGCCCACGACATCTCAGCTCCCATCACAACACGTGGTGGGAGGGGGGTGAAGGGGAAAGAATGGGAAGGGGGTGCCCATGAAACTGTGCTCACCCTACCCTGCCCTATGCCCCAGCCCCTGCTGGTCCACCTCTGGGATATCTATAGGGTGGTGGCCATATGTAGCCTTGACCTTTCTGCCCCTGGGAGGGGAATTGGAATCAAGAAAGTCAGAGAGAGCTGAAGAGAGACAGGGAGAGGCAGACGGCAGTGGGGGCCCTGGCAAAGAGATCGATTCCGAGAGAGATAGGGAAACAGAAAGACAAAGAGTCTCAAATGACTCTAAAGCAGGGGCTGGGGGTTTAGCTCAGTTGGTAGAGTCCTTGCTTAGCAGGCACTAAGACCCTGGGTTTGATCCCCAGCACCGCAAAATAAAATAAGTAAAAATAAAAAATAAGAAGAATAGGAAGTGGAGGAAGAGAAGGAGGAGGAGGAGGAAGAAGAAGAAGAAGGTGCAGCAGGCTGGGGATATAGCTCAGTGGTAGAGCATTTCCCTAGGATGAGGAAGACCCTTGGTTCATCCTTGGCATTATGTGCACCTGTAATCCCAGCACTTGGGAGGCTGAGGCAGGAGGATCATAAGGTTCGAGGCCAACCTGGGCTACACAGTGAAACTCTGTCTCAAAATAAAAAACTAAACAGAAAAAGAAGGAGAGGAAAAAGAATGAGGAGGAGGAGAAGGGAGTGAAGAGCTGGGAAACAATGAAGAAGACTAAAGAAAGACACACAGAAGAAAGAGACTTGAGGTAGAGAGATGGAGAGAGGAAGAGAGGGAGAGACAGGCAGGGGAAAGAGAGAGAGAGTGCTGGACAAAAATGGGAAGAAAGAGATCGCGATGGAAAGAGACAGTGACCAGGCTGGAGAGAGAAACGTGGCAGGGTCACGGCACCCTACCATCTCTGAGCACCACCCTGCCTGTCCTTCTTCGGAACTCTTCCAGGACGCTGTTCTATATTGACTGGAAACTCGGGCCCGGAAACTGGGCCTCCACTGTTATGAGCCCCAACTCTGCACCTGCCAGGTTAGGGAAGCTCTAAGGACTCAGAACCCCAATTGATGGGATAAGTACAGAGCTTGGCCTCCCACAGTTGGAGTGCGACTCAAATTCAAGGAATAACAGCAGCAATGAAAACAGCTACCATTAGCCGCGGGGCACCATAACACTGTGGGCTGGACTCTGAAGGCCACTGCCTGGGCCCATACCCCAAGTCCCTGCTGTGGGACTTTAGTCAAGTGACGCCCCCTCCAGCCTCAGTGTGCTCATCTGTAAAAGGGAAATGAGAAGATCTACCTGATAGGGGGGGCTGGGATTTAGCTCAGTTGGTAGAGTGCTGCTCTGCCCTCTCTGAGGTCCTGGGTTTGATTCCCAGCACCACAAAAATAGGAGAAGGATGTGGCAATCCACTCCCAAGGCCACCCTGAAACAATCAGCCACTGAGAACCCTATGAGGGTCACTATGAGTCGGACATGACTTGACAGCACCTAACAACAACAACCTGATAGGCTGTGTGAAAAGGCAATGAGATAATATTTTACAACCTGATTAGCAAAGTGCTAGACAAAGGAAACACTTCCTAAGTGTCAGCTGCTCTTGTTGTCATTGTTATTATTATTATTTTAATTTTCTCCAGCTCTCTTTCAGCTACCAGCAAGTCAAACTAGCAGGTCTTCCACGTACACCCACAAGCACGACCCCGTCTCCACTCAGCTCTCCCAAGGCAAGGGTCATTTCATGTCCTGAAACTCCCTCGGGCCCAGCGTGGTGGCTCACACCTGGAATCCCAGCAATTCAGGAGGCAGAGGCAGGGAGGATCGCCGGTTCGAGGTCAGAGGCAGCCTGTGCCACTTAGCAAGACCGTATCTCAAAATAAAGAAATTTAAAAATGGTCTGGGGCTGTAGATCAGTGGTAGAGCACTTGCCAAGGATGTGTGAGGCCCTGGGTTCTGCCCCTTACTACTGAAAAAAAAAAAGAAAAAAACCTGTCTTGGACACTTTGCCGATAGTGTGAGGGAACCCCGCTTTCACAACTGCCTTATCCATCCTGAGATGGGAGGTTATGACCTGCCTGACACCCTCACCTGCTCCCCTGCCCCAAGCCTCCTGGCTCCATGAGGCCTTATCCAACTACAATGCTCCTGGGCTGGTCCCCACACCTCCCTCCCGAGACAATGCTCCAGCCCCCTCTGGGGTCCATGCTAGGGAGGGCTCCAGGCCCCCGCTGGCCCAGAACAAGCCCCATCACCCCACATCTCTCTGCTTAGCCCCAGGGCTCCACTCACCTCTCTTCAGGGAGTCAGGGCCTGGGCCAGTTCCTGCAAAGGAATAAAAACACCCTGTTAGCATCTGCCTCAGAGATCATCTGAGCCCAGGAAGTCCCTTCAGGGAGCACGCTCTCAGCCCTCCTGCTGCAGGCTCAAGAAGTCCTCTCTGAAACAGGAGACTGGGCCTCAGGACTGTTCACCCCCAAAACCCAGGAGTCCAGGACATTAGCCCTTCGTCCCCTGGGGTCTCAGGAGCCACAGAGCCCAGTCCCTTCCTCCCCCAAGATCCTGGAGACTGGGGGCCAAGCCCTCCTGTCTCAGCCTGGGGATTCTAAACTCCCAGGCTCCTCCCACCCAAGAGTCTGCACAAGACCCTCCTCCTTCAAAACCCCAGAGTTCACATCCAGCCCCCCAACTTCAAAACCTGAGTGGTCCCAGGAGCTGGAGAAGGGGCCAGAGGTTCCCATCCTGCCATCACATCACTGCCTACACCAACACCGGTGGCCAAGTCCCAACCCACATGGGCTCCCAACCCCAGTTCTCCAGAGGGGCTTTCCATGAACACACCAGCACATCAGGCGCTCCCCAGCCTCCAGGGGGCGCTTGGCCTGGGACACTAGCACATGTGTGTCCAGCCACTGCAGGCTGGGCCCTGGCATGCCACAGGTCCTGCCACACGGGTCTCACTCCCATCAGGCCCACAGTGGGGTCCACACAGTGCCAGAGTCACAGGAGCGAGTATCTTGCACACATATGTGAAACACACACAAGCCGCTCCCCAGAGTCCAACTCTGAAGCATGAACGGACTCGTAACATAGACACTGTCAAGGCCCACACACCTACATACAACAACACACGCGGCACACTGACTTCCCCTTGCGCGTTCACACTCACAGGCGCACGGACACAGAGAAATCCACACACCCCCTAGCAGACATCCACGCACCTGTACCTATAACACGCAGACCTCCCAAACTCACAAACACACGGGGACTCGCACACAGAAGATCTGCACCTGCGCCATCAGAGGCGCATAGGTGCGCACTGTTACATGGCTAACTATACTCATCCCAGTTCGTATACTTCCATGGTACCCAGTCATAAAGCGGATGCATTCCCATGTCTACGTGCATGCTCTAGTTGGTACACACCTCACACACACTCAAACACATACACAGCCCCCAAGCATGCATAGACATTCACAAGGCTGAGAGACCCTGGACCAAGCACAAAGGCACAGAAAGACCCACCTTGGCCGACACTCCAAGATGTTCCCTCAGAACAGACATATACTCACACAAGAGTCCCGGGAGGGCTTGACACACTTGCAAATGCACACAAAATACAGAACCAGAGTGGCACACTCAACAGACAGGCCCGTATTCCCACTCCAGCCACGGACACACATTTCTCCCAGCCCTGAGACACCCCCCACCCTTCCTACTTCCCAGGCCAAAGCAATCCTAACATCTCTCCCAGCCCATCCGGCACCACCCCCAGCTCCCAAACCAGTGCACAAGGCAGGGCCAGAGGTCAGAGTTCAGCAGGTGGGATGTCAGATCGGGGGGTGAGTCCCCAAACGGGGTTCCAAGGAGATCCTCCCACCAGCAGTCCCAGAGGTCCCCCAAGCCTGGCCATCAGGATCAGGCCACCCTGGCCCCATCTGCGGATTTCTGGCCGGTCAGGGAGGTAGGGTGGGGTGAGTGGGGAAGGGCCAGGTCTTCGCCCCCACCCTCCCCCCACCCCAGGGCCCATCTGTCCATCCCTCGGCCTCTCATCCCTCCATCTGTCCACCTCCCGCCCGCCCATCCCCCCCACCCCAGCCACCGGGAAGGGGAAGATATGGCCGTCTCCCCAAAGGACCGCTGAGGACCACCCCCCCTCCAGTTGACACGGACCATGGGAGCGGCGAACTCCCCTCCTCCTCCCCCAAACCCACACCGAGGCCTGGACCCACAAGGCGCCGAGCCTCAGCCCCCGGCAGGGCGACTAACGTGGACTCACAGACACAGCCCCTGGGCCACACACAAACAAACACACACACACACACACACACATGAACACACGGACACCCGGGCGCACACACCCGGCTCCACCAACCCTCGGAGGGACATCCGTGCCGGGCTCCGGCGCCGCTCGCCACGCACGCCCCGCGGCGGGGGATCCACACCTGGGCACACGACCCACGCACACACACCTGCTCGGGCGCGCCGGCCCCAGCCACGGCGCCTGAGGCGCGGCCCCCGGGGCCCCCGCGCGCGGCCGGACCCCGCACGCGCCAGGATGGCCACCCTCGCGGGCGCCGGGCGCACAGGGCCGCGCGGGCGCACGCCGGGCCGCCGCAGCGCCGCGGCCACACTCGCCCGCCCGCACGCCGCCACCGCGCTCCCCCCGCGCCCCCGCCGCCGCCCGCGCCGCGCTCACCCGGCCTGGGGGGGCCCCGGGCCCGGCCCCGCCGCCGCCTCGCGCCGCGCCATGGTGGGGGGAGCCGGGGGAGGGGGCGCGGTGCCGCGGGGCCGCCTCCCTCCCGCCGCCCGCCGCCCTCCCGCGCCGCCGCCGAGCTCCGCCCTCCGCGCCGCCCGCGCCGCCGCCGCCGGCGGGGAGGGGGCGCCCACCCGAGGGGCGGCCGGGCGGGGCGGCCGCAGACCCCGCGCCACTGCGGAGTCGCCGCGATCCCGCCCCCGATCCCTCCCCAGCCCCACCCCCAGCCCCGGCGGCCTCCCCGGAGGCCCCCCAGACCACGCCCCAACTGGCATGGGGACCCCAGCTCTCTCCACAGAGACCTCGGATCACATCCCGGTACCCAGAGGACCTGGGAGGAAGCGTCGCCTCCTTCCCGCATCCAGACCATGTTGAAGAGCCATCCAGGACCACGAGCCGTGTCCTACGCTCCTTGGTGACCTCAGACTATACCCCGCACCTTGTCAGGGCCCCCAGACTGCACCCCCAGTTCCAGAGGGACCCTAGGTAGGGTCCTAGCATCCAACGGGATCCAGGTCTCCCCCCAGGGACCCTAAATCATACCCCAACATTCAGGTGGACCCCAGACCACACCCCAACATCCAAGGGAGGACCCAGACCCTGTGTCATTGTCCAGGGAGACCCCAGATCATGTCTTACTCCCCCTGGGGACCCAGACCAGATTCCGTAGCCATGCAGGACCGTAAACCGTGTCCTATTCCTTCCTGGGGACCCCCAAGGACCCTCAGCCATTCCCTGATCTCCAACAAGGACTCCAGAACATGTCTTGGAGAACTTAGACCTTTCTCTTGCTTCCTCCTCTCCAGGGCATGCTTTGGTTTCCAGAACCCCTGATTTGTCCTGGATTCTTTCCTGCCCCCACCCCCAGCGGTCCTGATCTCCTTGAGCACCCTGGCTCCCTTCTCTGGGACCCTGCAGATCCTGTCCCCTCACAGTAACTCTCCTGGAGCCCAGGATGCCCTGCTCCTTCCTCAGACCCTCGTGCAGGGCCCTGACCCCAGCACTGACCTCCCTCAAACCCCACTGAATGCCTCAGGCCACTCTGTCTCTGAGATACTCGCCCAGCAAGGCTTCCCCCAAAAAATCTGTCCTATTGCGGTCCCCCAGACCCCTAGAGTCTCAAACATTGCCCATTCTGGATCTCCCCAAAACCTGTGCTTAAATTCTTCCTGGCCACACCCTAAAAGCCAGCTCTCCCTTGCAGATCCTCCCTTTAGTGAACCCCCAGTCTCTAGGCTCCACCTCTCATCCCCCCGCCAGGCACCCTCCTCACCCCACCCCCATAGTTCCAAGGGCTCCCTGCTGAAGTGTGGGGGTCCAGGACACCAAGGCCTTCACATATATTACTTCTTCCAATCTTCACCACAGCCAGATGAGGCAGTCCCATTCCTATCCCTATTTGACGGATGAGGAAAATTGAGGCACAGAGAGGTTTAGACATTTGCCCAAGGTCACACAGATAGGAAGTGGCAGAACAGGATGAAAGTAAAGGGGAAAGAGTGGTGAGGGCAAACCAGGGTTGGACAGGAATAGAAGAGAAAGAAAATGAGACAGACATTTATAAAAAGATAGAGACTGAGACCCAGACAGCGGTAGCCTCATTCAGAATCTGTCTGGTCCTCTGAGCTCTGGCCCTTGCCCACCTCTTGACCTCATTCCCAGCCACTCTTGTCTTCCAGCTTCAACAATGACTTCTCTCTTCCTCCGGCTCACTGGCTCAGAGGAGTCCCTGGACCTTTCCCCTCTTCCCTTCCCATAGCCACTTCCTTCTTCTCTTTCAAGTCTTAAATGTACTCTCTTCAGCGACCTTCCTTTCTCATCCTCAGTTTACACATGTGCACACCCACCTGGACACCCACCAAGCTTTCCATTGTCTGCAAACTCCTTCCTAATACATAAAAAAGAAGATGAGTTGATGGATGGATAGGTGGCTGGGCATGTGATAAAGCAAGTACAGTGAAATGTTCATGGCAGCATCGAGGTGACTGATATATGGATGGCTGCTGTAAAATTTTTTCAACTTGGTTATATGTTTGAAATGTTTCATAATAAATGTTGGGGAGAAAAAAAAGCAGGAGGATTTTTCTAGAGATAAAGAGGCAACAAGGAGCCCCCAAATGTCTCACTCTTTCTTTCCTTCCTTCCTTCTTTCTTTTTCTCTTTTTTCAGGCTAGACTTGAACTCCCAATCCTCCTGTCACTGCCTCCAGAGTGCTGAAATTACAGGCGTGGGCCACCACACCCGGCTCTTGAGTGCTTCTTGAGAGAGAGTTGGGGAGCCAAACTGGCTGCAGCCTCCCTTCAGGCTCCATTCAGCCTGGAGTCACTAAAAGGAGGGACAATACTCCAGTGGCTGGGGAATATCCTCTGAGATCAGGATGTGTGAATTGGCTTCAAGAATAGAGCAACAGCTGGATGCCGTGGTGCACAGCACACCTGTAATTCCAGCTACTGGGGAGGCAGAGGCAGAAAGATTGTGAGTTCAAGGCCAGAGGCAGCCTGTGCGATTTAGCCAGACCCTGACTCAAAATAAAAAACAAACAAAAAAAATTTAAGTTAAAAAGAAAAAAAGCCGGGTGTGGTGGCACACGCCTGTCATCCCAGTGACTGGGGAGGCGGAGGCGGGAGGGTCGCAAGTTCGAGACCAGAGGCAGTCTGCGTAATTTAGTGAGATCCTGTCTCAAAAAGTAAAAAAAATGGGCTGGGGTGCAGCTCAGTGGTCCAGCATTTGCAAAGCATACAAGTGCAAGGCCCTGGGTTCAACCCTCAGTACCGCAAAAAATAAAAAATTAAAATTAAAATAAATTTTAAAAAAAGAAATAAAAAAGATAGAGCACCCAGGAGCGGTGACTCAAGAAGCGGAGGCAGGATGATCGCAAGTTCGAGGCCAGAGGCAGCCTGTGTAATTTAGCAATACCTTGTCTCAAAATACAAAGTAAAACTGGGCTGACAGTGTGGCTCAGTGGTTGAGCGCTTGAAAAAAACATGTGTGAGGCCCCGGGTTCAACAGCCCAGCACCACACACAAAAAATAATAGAGCCACAGGTGGAAGTAGATAGAATAGTTCTTTCCCTGAGACCCTCATTCCTGCCCCAGACCTTCTAATGCAAACCTGTTAGGTGCCATCAAATCAAGTCTGACTCATAGTGACCCTCATAGGGTTTTCAATGGCTGACTGTTTCAGGATTGCTTTAGGCTTAGGAGTGGGCTGCCACGTTCTTCTCCCATTTTGTGGTGCTGGGAATCAAACTCAGGACCTCAGAGACCGCAGAGCAGCGCTCTACCAACTGAGCTAAATCCCAGCCCAATGCACACCTAGGACAATCCTAGTCTTCCACAATTTAGGCACCGCCCCCAAGTCTAGGCTCCACCTTCTGTCTCTTAGGCTCCGCCTCAGAGCAAAAACTCCAGCCCCAACGCAAATGCGGAGGCCCACACTTCTATCTCAGCGAGCATGCCAAAGTAACCCAGGCTACAGGCTCTCCTGTGATCCCAGCTCCTTGGAGGCTGAGGCAGGAGGAGCCTAAGTGCGAGGCCAGAGGCAGCCTGTGCAACTTCTGGAGACTGCATCTCAAAAAAAAAAAAAAAAAATGGAAAAGGGGTTGGCAGTGAGGCTCGGTGGTGGAGTGCTTGCCTAGCGTGGAGGTCCTGGGTTCAAGCCCTAGTACTGAAGAAAAAAAGAAATACCTCGAAGTATATAATATTCAGACTTCCTCAGCAGCCCCATCCACACACTTACACCCCATCCCCTTGGCCCAGGCCTCCCCTTTAGCATATTCACTTTCAGCCGCCCCAAAGTCTAATCTCAACCTCTCAAATAGCCCTGCTTATATTCAAGGTTAGGACAGGGAAGTCCTCTAGGGAAAGTCAAGGGGCCAAAGTCAAAAATTAGGGAACTTGGATCTGTAAGAGATTAGACTCTATCTAGAAGTGGTCCCCAGTTTGTCCCGCGCCCTCTAAGATTGTTGTTAGATGTTCTCAAATAGGGTCCGACTCATAGCTACCCTATGTACAACAGAACAAAAGACTACCCAACTCTGTGCCATGCCCAGCACTATTGTCAGTGCTTCTCTGCTATTCATAGGGTTTTTAATGGTTGATTGTTTATTGGGAGTGGGCTGTCGGGTCCTTCTCCCAAGCCTACAGCACCTGCTGTTCCCAGGCGGTCTCTCATCGAGGTATCGTGCCCAACCCTGCTTAGATTCTGAGATCTGACAGGATCAGACGCCACAGTGGTACAGCTGCCCACCAGCTCTATGAAATAGTCCTAAACCGAGGCCACACCCTCTATGCTGTTTATTGGACAACCTACTCTGTTCTGAACTTTCTGATTGGTCCTTCCATAATCCTAACTATACCTGCTTCACATGGGGCTGCCCCTCTGAGCCACGCTCTTTGATTGGTCCTTGCTTTCCAAACTCTTTGCTCCTGATTGGGTAAGTCCCTGTATGTGCCCCTTCCTGATTGGATTATTTACAGTCATGAGCCTAGAACTGAATAAATTCCACTGTGAAGAGGTGGGAACCTCAGCAGGGAGAGGGAGAGGGAAGGAGGAGAGGGTGGGGTTGAGGAAGGAGAAGAGGAAGAGGGCAGAGTTCCCTAAATATGTTGGGCAAGAGAGGCTATGGCTATTGGTGTAGGACAGTTCCTGGCTCGAGGTCTAACTCTACAGCCCATTAGCCATGTGGTTTCAAGCAACTATTTTGGCTTCTGTGCGTCAGTTCCTTCATCTTAAAACAGAAGATAATAGAGCCGGTGTGGTGGAGAAAGCCTATAATCCAGTACTCAGGAGGCTGAGACAGGAAGATTGAGAGTTCCAGGCCAGGCATGGCAACTTAAGCAAGGCTCTATGGAAGGAAAGAGAAAGGGGAAGGGGGAAGGAAAGGAGAGGAGAGAGACGGAGGAATCCAAGAGACTAATGGTGGCTTTTTCATGGAGTATTGCAAGGATTAAATGAGTTCATGCCTATAAAGCGCTTGTAGAAGGACCTGACACATTGTTGTTAGGTGCCATCCAGTTGCTGTCCAACTCATAGTGACCCTACATACAACAGGCGAAACATTATTGTCAGTGCTTCTGGCTATTCATAGGGATTTCAATGGCTGATTGTTTTTGTTTGTTTGTTTGTTTTTTGTGGTCCTAGGGGTTGGACCCAGGGCCTTGCTCTTGCATGCTCTGCTGGACCACTGAGCTGCACCCCCAGCCCATGTTTTACTTTTTGAGACAGGGTCTCACTAAGTTACACAGACTGCCTCTGGTCTCGAACTTGTGATCCTCCTGCCTCCGCCTCCAGAGCCACTGGGATTACAGGCATGTGCCACCCACCGCGCCCAGCTGGGCTGATAGTTTTTTGGGACTGGGTGGCCAGGTCATTATCCCAAATCTACAGTAGCTGGTGTTCCCAGGCGGTCTCCCATCCAAGTAATAACCAGGCCCGATCCTGCTTAGCTTCCAAGATCTGATGAGATCAGATGCCACAGTGGTACAGATGCCACAGTGGTCCAGGCTTACCTGGCACATAGGGAGCCCTTAACTGGAGGGCTTTCATCCATTTGAGTAGGTACATGACCTTGGACTAGTCCCTTTGCGTGTCCTACCTCTACAGATCAACATTCCTTGATCTCTTCATTGAATACCCTTCGGACCCCTTTTCCTTTTCCATCTCTAGCCATCAGGGACAGGGGCTGTGATCCGAGGGCTCTGGAGAGATGGGAGTGGGCAAGGACACTAGCAGGGAGGAGGAGGGCTCAATCCAGTCCCCTTCCACCCCCAAAACTGAATTTTTTCCTCTGCTCCTTGGGGGCTAAACCCAGGGCCTCATACATACTTTGCAAGTGCTCTGCCACTGGACTGCACCCCCAGCCCTTTTTTTATTTTTTCTTTTGAGTCAGGGTCTCACTAAGCTATTCAGGTTGCCTCTGGCCTGGATCTCTTGATCTCCTGCCTCTGCTTCCTGAGTCCCTGGGATTGCAGGGTGTGCCCCACAGCTGAAAGGCTTGTCTTGACGGGGGTCAGGCAGCAAGGAAGGGGGCAGGGTGGGAGGTGACAGGATCCTATGTTAGGTCTGGGAGGGAGGAAGTAGAGTTGGAACTTGCTTTTAGACCCAATCCCAGGAATGGCAGGGTCGGAGGAGGGGCAGCCCAGGCTCAAGGTCACTGTGTCATTGTTACCATGGCAACAGCCACCTCTCTACAGGGAACCTGGTGGTGTGGCCGGGAGTTCCCAGATCCCTGATTCTGGGGATAGAGAGAGGAATAATGGGAGACACGCGGTGGGGGGAAGCACAGAGTGTGATTCATCTCTGTGAAGACTGTCCATCTTGGAATTCTCACAGCCTGGTACACCAGAGGTGCTCAATAAATGTCCTTCAGAGACAGAGACAGGCGGTCCTAGAGACTTCCGTGCACAGAGGTACCAGAAGAAAGGAAAGAAGAATCAGATAGGGACAGGAGAATGGGATCTTCTGTTCCTGACTCTTCAACCCCTCTGGGGTCCACTGAGAATACAGGATCTTCTTCTTCTCCCACAGCCCTGGGCCCTCAGGCCCATGTAACTACCCCCACCCATCCACCCCCAGCAACTCTGAGCCCCTGAAGCAATTATGTTGGGTCTTTCAACAACTTTTTGACCTTTGAATTGTTCCTACCTGAGGGCTCAGCTGACAAAAGTAGCATTCAGTGCCAGTTGATACCTGCTAGCCCCAGAGCCTGGGAGGAGAGGAGAGGACAGGAGAGGAGAGGAGAGGCCTGCATTTTGCCTCCATTAATCTCAGGTACCCTGACTCCTCTTAGGAGTGGCCCCCTCCATAGATTGAGATAGTCCCCCAATTCCTTCGAGAGACCTAGATCTCTCTCCTACACACAGCAGGAAATTCCACAGTCCCCTCCATTTCCTTCAGAGACACAGGTGTCCTTTCCCCCCAAGGACCAGCTCAGGACCACTAAGTCTGCCTGCCCCCTGCTGGCCGACGGCTGGAACTGCATGAACTCTCCACTATTGCCCACAACGAGGAGCAGAAACCAAGCAGGACTGAGGATCTCTGGGTCTTGCATTTTTAATTTCTTTACAACCTTAAATGTTCAGATCCTAGGGGCCTGAGTGTGCAATGCCCTTGGGGCTCAGACATCAGGAATTCAAGTCCCTGGCTCAGAGGTCAACGAAAGAAAGACAGCTTCTCTTGGAGCCAGGCCTCAGTGAGGTCGTCCGTGGTGCGGATTTCAAACACCTGGGCAGAGAGAGGTCTCAGCGTTATGAGCTGGTGAGGGCTCCAGACCTCAGACCCTGGGGTCCAGGCCCAACCCTCCTTCCTCAGACCAGGGGTCCAGACCCAGCCTCCTCCCTCAGACAAGGGGTCAAGACCCAGCCTCCTCCCTCAGACCCAGGTGTCCAGATCCAGCCTCCTCCCTCAGACCCAGGAGTCCAGGCCCAGCCTCCTCCTTCAGACCAGGGGTCCAGACCCAGCCTCCTCCCTCAGACCAGGGGTCCAGACCCAGCCTCCTCCCTCAGACCAGGGGTCCAGACCCAGCTTCCTCCCTCAGACAAGGGGTCCAGACCCAACCTCCTCCCTCAGACCCAGGAGTCCAGATCCAGCCTTCTCCCTCAGACCCAGGAGTTCAGGCCCAGCCTCCTCCTTCAGACCAGGGGTCCAGACCCAGCCTCCTCCCTCTGACTTAGGACTCCAGGCCCAGCCTCCTCCCTCAGCCCCAGGAGTCAGGCTCGCACTGACCTTCGTGAGTTCTGCTGTCTGCACCAGCCTGTTTTTACTCCCTGCGTACATCATCTGCTGCTCGGGCTTGCAGCCTGCATGGAAAAGAAAAGGGCATGTCACCAGGGAACTAGGGTTCTCTGCAAAACCCTAGGAATGTCCTGCAGGCCTGGCAGTTTTCAGGGGGTCTTAGGAAATATGCTAGGAGGTCCCTGCAGGCTATACTCAGAGTTCCTCCATTTGTTTGGAGGCTTCAAGTTATTGTGAGGGTCTTTGGAGATAATTTAGAGGCCAGACAAAGATTTCTAGATTAAAGGAAGAGGTGGGCTGACCTGTGGCTTAGGACGGAGGATGGATGGGCTCCTGACAAATCTGAGTTCCCACCTCCTCCTCACTGCCCCACGCACCCCACATGCCCACCACCCCCTCAATCACACATGGGCTCCCACGGGTTCAACTTGTATTATTATTATTTTGCAGTACTGTGGAGTTGCACCCAGGCCCTCACGCATGCTTTTGCAGGCGCTTTACCACTGAGCTGCACCCCCAGCCCATGTTTTACTTTTTATTTTGAGACAGAGTCTCACTAAATTGCACAGGCTGCCTCTGGCCTCGAACTTGTGATCTCCATGCCTCCGCCTCCCAAGTCGCTGGGATGACAGGCATGCGCCACGGGCCTTTTATTTTTTATTTATTTATTTATTTATTTATTTATTTATTTATTGCAGTTCTGGGAATCGAACCCAGGACCTCACCCATGCCTGGCAAGCAATCTACCCCCGCTCCCAGCCCCTGTGTTCACCCTCTGGCCCTGGTGCCTACACACAGCCACACAGTCCTGCGCATGCGCACTCCCGATGCCCTCATACCCTGGCTTGCAGCCCCACCCCTCCAGACCTAAGCCCCTCTCCTCTGGATGGTTAGAGGCGAGTCTCACCCACAGGGCTGGAGAAGATGAAGCATAAAGGGTAGGACACCCGGCCGTCTGCGTGCACATACTTGTAGCTGTAGACCACGAACCTACACCAGCGAAAGGGGATTCACACTCAAGATTGGCGGGGTCCAACAGCCCCCAGCCCAGTCCACAGCCTTGCATTTTTATTCTATTTTATTTTTTTGCTATACTGTGGATGGAACCCAGGACCTTGAGTATGGTAGGCAAGTGCTGTACTATGGAACTGTCCCCAGCGCTTCCCCCAACTGTTTCTTGAGTCAAGGTCTTGCTGAATTGCCCAGGGTAGCCTCAAACTCCCTGTGTAGCCCAGGCTGGCCTCAAATTTGCAATCCTTCTGCCTCAGCCTTCTAAGCGCTGGGATTACAGGTGTGCCCCACTGCACCTGGCTACCCCCTTGTACCTTTGTTGTGACTGAGAATCTAGGATTAATGCCTGGGACCCAGGGCATTGAGTTTGAGCACAAAGATTAATTGAACATTATGGTAGTAAGTGTTTACTTGACTCATAACAACCCTATGAAATAGATGCGGTTAATATCTACTAAGTACAGATGGGACAACTGACAAAGTTACTATCCCAAGATTCTAGGGATAAGAGCAGAGAACCGAGAAGCCAGGCATGGCAGTGCACCACCGGTAATCCCAGCACTCGGATTAGGAGGTCAAGCCCAGACTAGGCTACATAATGAGACTCTGTCTCAAAAAAAAAAAAAAAAAAAAAAAAAAAGACCTGAACCTAGGAAATCCGGTGCTGGAGTGGGAGCTCTCCAGCACTGAGGAGTATCGTCCCACGCGCTGGAACGCAGGTTCTGACTTGGCTGCCTGCATTATTTGCCAAGCCCCGTGCAAAAGGAAAATGTGGCCCCTATTAGAAAAGCAGAAAAAGACTCTTTTCTTTCCCCATATGATATATTTCCAGACTTCTTAAGAGTCTTCTTTTAATTTGCAATTTGCAATTGTGCTTTCTCAGCCAAGAGCATGCTGGGCGGGGAGGCACAGGTACCCACCGGGGTGCCCTGAAACTTGTGATTCGGTGTGGGCTGGGCTCTGGCCCACCCACACCACCAGGGGGCCTTAGAGTGGCAGGGGCCTCGGCAGACTAGTGGCGGACAACCAATGCAAGGGAGGCGCAGGAGGTGGGACCCCATAGGAGCCACGCCTCCAAGCCCCTAGCGCATGCTCAGTTTCTCATCAGATGTAGGTACAGTCCAGTCATCTCTGACTCAAAGCAACCCTCATAGGGTTTTCAATGGCTGATTGTTGTTTGTTTGTTTGTTTGTTTGGGGGGAGGGCATTGCCTTGGGAGTGGATTGCCACGTCCTGCTCCCATTTTTGCAGTGTTGGGACTCGAACCCACGATCTCAGAGACTGCAGAGTGGTGCTCTACCAACTGAGCTAAATCCCAGCCCATCAGACTTCATAGGAAGCACAAATTCAAAGAAAAACTATAGTGAATGTCATCATTGACCCCCAGTTGCAAGGCTCCATTCTGGGCTTGGGCCCTATGCAACTGTCAAACAACCATGAAGCTGATCCTTGCTGAGACCCTAAGCCTGGGATGGAGGGTCAAAGTCCTACAGACATAAAATGAACTCGGTTGAAATGAAAACTCTGAACAGAGCAGCAGGCTCATGAAAAAGAAGAAAAATTCTTCCTCTTTTTTTTTTTTTTTTTTTTTGTTGTTGTTGTTGAGATAGTGTCTCAGTATGTAACCCAGGCTGGCCTTGAATTTGCAATCCTCCTGCCTCAGTCTCCCAAGTGTGAAAAATTCATTTTTTAAAAATGAAGCTAATGGGTCTGGGGGTTTAGCTCTGTTGGAGAGTGCATGCTAAGCACTGCCCCCCCCCCATGAAACTAATGGGGCTGGGTTTACATCTCAGTGGTAGAGCACTTGTCTAGCATGTGTGAGGACCTGGGCTCAATCCTCAGCACCAAAAGAAAAAAACAAAAAGAAAAAGAAAACAAAAAGAAGAAGAAGCAGCTAAGCCATGTGCAGTGGTGTGTGTCTGTAGTCCCAGTGACTCGGGAGACTGAGACAAGAGGATCGCAAGTTCGAGGCCAGAGGCAGCCTGAGAACCTTAGTGACCCCTTGTCTCAAAATTTGTTGTTTTTATTAGGTGTCTCAAAATAAAAAATAAAAAAGGTCTTTGGGTGCAGCTCAGTGGGGAAGCACTTGGGCGAGGCCATGAGTTCAACCCCCATTACTACAGAAGAAAAAGATGAAGAAGAAGCTGCTAGTACAATGTAAGACCAAACCCTGATAAAATTTGCACAAAAAGAACTATACTGTAAGCCAACATCATGCACTGTATAAATTATCAGTGTGAAATTCTGTAATAAAATAATACTATGTTAGCACAAAATTTTAGGATATGAACTATCGGTCTTAAATGCAAAGATCCTGAGTCCGTGGGCAGGGCTGGTGCCCAGTAGTCCCTCGGTGTGTACCTCTATCATCACCCACACCCTGTAGCCTCCATTCTGACCCCCAGGATACCTGGGCTGTCTCTCCGGCAACTCTGATTTAAGTTCCTCTGGGGAAATGTTCTGAGGCAACAAAGAGAGAGAGAGAGAGAGAGAGAGAGAGAGAGAGAGAGAGAAGAAGAAAATCAATTACTGCCATTAAATGAGCACTTACTACGTGCTAAGGCACTCTTCTAAGAACCACACATAGATAATGCACTGAGTTTTCCCATAATTCAGTGAGGGGCAGATCCTACTGTTATGCCCACTTGACAGCTGAGAAAACTGAGGCCCAGAGGTGTCAGGGCAGTTGCCCAAGGTTGTGCAAATAGTAAGCAACTGAATTCAGATTTGGATCTGTGTTCCCATAGTAACCACTTCACTCTACTTCCTTTCAGAGGACCTGAGGGAGTCCAGCTCTTAGCCAGTCTCCTGTCAAGCAGCCCTAGCCCTGGGCTCCATGACACCCTTATAAATCTTAATTACAATACTAGGCAGGAAGCCTTATTATCACCCCGTGTTACTGATAAAGACACTGAGGCCAGGAGGGGATGAGGTCTACCCTGCATAAAGCACTGCCGCTAGCTTTTTGTTAACTTTTTGAGAACTCTTCCATTAAAGTGACAATGAAATATCATCATTAGCGTTAATTGAGCATGTATTATGTGCTCAACCATGTTAACCTCATGACAGGGATCATTGGCTTGGCAAGCAGTCACATGGGGTACGCCAATTCTTCCCTTTTCACAGGTGAACAACCAGAGATACATAAAGGCAAAGTCTCTTGCCTGGGAACATGATCTCTGGGTCTTGGTGGCTCCCAGGGATGGGCTCTTAGCACCAATTCCAGCCCTTCTGGCCTCCCAATCCCACCCTGTACCTCCCATCCTCGCTGCGCCTCACCTGAAATTCTTCCTCCAGTACCACCAACTGCCGATCTTTATCCACTTTCACTGGGGAGGGATGGTACACAGGGGTTAGATGGCCTTCCTGCCCCAGGGGACAGTAACCCCGCCCTCCATGCTGGACCCCCTCCCCACATCCTCGCATTAGGAAAGATGTCACTCACTTATGATGGCTGCATTGTCCGTCTCCTTTCGGAAGCGGAATTTCCTCAATTTTTCCTTAAGCTCTGGGTCCACCTCGCACACCACCAGTGAGTCCGTCTGCCAGAGGGGCCAGGAAGAGCTGAGCTGCCCGGCCTCAGCCCCTGCCCCATCCCCAGCCTCAGTTTCTGTAGCCACGGGTGAAGAGGCGACTCACATTGGCCCATCTGAGGCCTCTGGGGACATTGGACTGATGCTGGCTGTCACCAGGACACACAGCTGGGCAGAGGCTGGATCAGAGTCTAAACCCAGAACCACCAGCTCTCTTCCTCAGCCAGGCCCTTTGCCGCAGCAGGGTCCCTTCCTGGCCCACGACCTCCATCCCACAGCTGCCCTTCACCTATGTGCCCTCCCAGCCGCAGCCCAGCCCAGGTCCCAGCCCCTCACCCTTCCCATCCAACCCCTGGCTCCTGACCATGGCTTTTCTGTGCACCGGCCTCTTCTTTTCTCGGTTCCTCTGTCTTCTGGAAGTGGGGAAGCAGGGCTGCGGGAGGCGGGCTATGGGGCAGGGGGAAGGTTTCATCCAACACCACATCCTGTTTATGCCCACTCAGGGACAACTGTCACAGAGGGCTCCTCCCCCTCCTTCCTTCCTTTCTTTCATCTGCCAGGACCTGTCAGTGCTTTGCAATCACTCAGACCAGGATTCAAATACTGCCTCAGCGAGGGGCCCTAGCTACCTTCACCCCACTGACCCTGGACTGTTGGGAGGGCAGGATAGCTTCATTAAGCTGGGCAGGGGGTGCGCACCTGTAATCCCAGTACTCTGGAGGCCAAGTCAAGAGGCCAGCTTGGGCTGCAAAACAAGTTCAAGGCTGTCATGAACCACCTAACAAGACCCTATTTCAAAAAGCCAGGTGCTAGCCGGACGTGGTGGTGCATGCCTGT
Source organism: Pedetes capensis (assembly GCA_007922755.1). Taxonomy (NCBI): domain Eukaryota; kingdom Metazoa; phylum Chordata; class Mammalia; order Rodentia; family Pedetidae; genus Pedetes; species Pedetes capensis. The sequence goes on along the minus strand of VMDO01010231.1, from coordinate 25,676 downwards.
AATCCCAGTGGCTGGGGAGGCAGAGGAGGAGGATTGCAAGTTCGAGACCAGACACAGTCTGCATAATTTAGCAAGACCCTGTCTCAAAAAAGTAAAAAAAAAATAAAATAAATAAAGCCAGGTGCTGAGGTTGTAGCTCAGTGGTGGAGCACTTGCTTAGCATTCCTGAGGCTCTAAGTTCCATCTCCAGCCACTCTCTCTATATATGTGTATATATGTATGTATATGTGTATGTATGGATGCATATGTATATGTATGTTGTTGTGTTGTTGTTAGGTGCTGTCGAGTCGGTATCCGACTCATAGCAACCCTACATACAACAGAAGAAACACTATTGTCAGTGCTTCTCTGCTATTCATAGAGTTTTCAATGGTGGATTGTGTTTTAGGAGTGGGTTGCCAGGTTCTTCTCCCAAGCCTACAGTATCTAGTGTTCCCAGGTGGTCTCCCATCCAAATACTAACCAGGCCTGACCCTGCTTAGCTTCCAAGATCTCAGGGGACTGGATGCCACAGTGGCACGACTGCAGGTGAGTATATGTGTATGTATATGTATATATCCCCATGTGTCTGACAGCTTGCTGTGCTGTGGGGACTTGCATGTTGCTGTGATGCTGAAAGCCATGCCACCAGTATTTCAGACACCAGCAGGGCCACCCATGGTGGGTAGGTTTCAGCTGAGCTTCCAGACCAACACAGACTAGGGAGAAGGACCCAGAAGCCCACTCCAAAAAACAATTAGCCATTGAAAACCCTATGAATAGCGGAGAAGCACACTGTCAACCACAGCACGGACAATGAGCCTCCCAGGCATTCAAGAAATGACTGGGGAAAGTTGTCTCCTTAAAGTAGAATCGACCTTAATGACAGGGATGGAGTACAGCCCCTGGGACCTCCTTTTGCTGATGTGGCATGACTCAAAATGAGAAGACACACAGTGTCTGCAACAGTGGGCTCTAAAAAGATCATGTGCATAGCACAGTGTTGGGTAGTGTTTCGTTCTGTTATATATAGGGTCGCTATTAGTAGCATCCCACTCGATGGAACCCAACAATATATAGATACACACACATAAATATGGCTTTGCTCTTCTTCCCAGAAGTCTTCCTGGATTTAACTGTATCTGGAATATTTAAATCACCTCTGCTGAGAATGTGGAGTGTGGAGACTTTTGCGAGTCACACTGCTCTCCACTGTATTGGTGGGGAAAGAGACACCCAGGAGACATCTCCACGCTGTGTGCATGTTGGAGACTCTTTGTACCTGCACTCATTCAACCCCTTGGGCCTTATAATGGCCTCTGAGGCCCTATGACGATGGAATTCAATCTTGTCAGACCTGTAGTCCCCTTTTTGTTTAGTAAAAGTATTTGGGGGGCTGGGGGTATGGATCCATTGTAGAGCATGTGCTTAGCTTGTGCAAGACTCTAGGTTCCATCCTAGCACCAAAAAAAAAAAAAAAAAAAAGTGTTTTGTACTGTCCCCTTTCCCATCTTGAAATGAAATTCCTAGGTAATGTGACCTACTTACACGCATAAATTCCAAAAAATCAATATAATAATCCTAACTGTCAGATAAATAAAGAAGAAATAACAGCAAAGTAATTTATGAGAAAACCATATACATCTTAGTGCAAAGATACAAGCAAACAAAGGAGAATTTTCCTGGGGCCCTGGCTCCCCTCCCCAGTAATGGACAGACCCCACACACACACTCTGCTCTCAGCCTCTCCCACACCTGCTCAAGGGCATCTCCGCAGCTGGTCTGCCTTTCACTCCCATCCTCTGTCCCCATCCCTAATGGATGCTTCCCCTGGGCCTGCCTGCAGTGTTATTTCTTCCATCTTAAAAACGAAGAACATGCTAGGTGCAGTGGTGCACATCTGTCATCCCAGTGACTCGGGAGGCCAAGGCAGGAGGATCACAGGTTCGAGGCCAGAGGCACCCCGTGTAATTTAACAAAACCCTGTTTCAAAAAGTCACAAAGGGGCTGGAGGTGCAGCTCGGTGGTAGAACACTTGTTTAGCAGGTGTGACGTCATGTCTTCCATCCCCCAGGATTGAAAAAAAAGAAAGAAAGAAACTAAAAACCCCACCTCCTACCCAGCTACCGCTCATGCATTTCCTTCCTTTTTCAGCAACATTTCTCCAAAGAAGGTGTGACCGACCTGCAGCCCGCAGGCCCCATGCAGCCCAGGACAGCTAACAAGGTGGCTTTTAACATCTTTTAACATCATTTTTTTCCTACTGTTTATTTTCTTTGTGACCCCACGCGCACAATATCAAATTCTAACCTCCAAATAAGAGTAAATATGTCACAGTCGGTAATGTGAGTTAGGTTAGCGCCGTTCTCCGCCACCCAGTCAGCTGAGTACAATCAGGTTGAATTCAAAGTGATTCAAAGCTGTTGGAAGCCACTTAAGGGAGCATCAGAGATTACATGAGTTTCTGAAACTTGGCAAGTAAAATGCAGCAATTGCCGGTCATATTTCTGAAAATCGAATTCAACTCAGTTTCGAGATGCCACAAATTGACCATCACAAGATTTACTTGAGAACTTGCTAAAAATGTCGACCCCATCCATGGAACCAGATGCGGATAGATTAGTTTTACAAAGACAAGGTCAAATTTCCCACAAATTTTACATTGTTCTCTTTTCTCTAAACTTTATAATAACAATATTTAAAAATAGAGTTAGGCATGGGGGTGCACGCCTGTAATTCCAGTGATTTGGGAGGCAGAGGCAGGAGGATCTCGAGTTCGAGGGCAGAGGCAGCCTGTGTAATTTATCATGTCTGATAATAAATAAAATAAAAAATGGGCTGGGTGTGCAGCCCCATGGTAGAGCACTTGCAAAGTATGTGAAAAGCTGTGGGTTCAACTACCACTTTGTGTTCAACCACTGGTAAATAAATAAAATAAATAAATAAGTAAAGTCATACTGTGCTGGGATTTAGCTCAGTTGGTAGAGCGCTGCGCTGCAGTCTCTGAGGTCCCGAGTTCAATTCCCAGCACCACAAAAATGGGAGAAGGGCCTGGCAATCCAGTCCCATGGCAATCCCGAAACTGTCAGCCATTGAAAACCCCATGAGGGTCGCTATGAGTTGGATACCGACTCGATGGCACCTAACAACAACAACAACAAAGTCATACTATGTATATATGCTGGGAAGAACAACCCGACAACCCACTCCCAAAAATGGACCCGCCATTAAAAACCCTATGAATCCCGGGTGTGGTGGTGCATGCCTGTAATCCCAGTGGCTCAGGAGGTGGAGGCAGCAGGATCGCAAGTTTGAGACCAGAGGCAGTCTGCGTAACTTAGTGAGACCCTGTCTCAAAAAGTAAAAAAAAAAAAAAAAAATGGGCTGAGGATGCAGCTCAGTGGTTCAGCACTTGCAGAGCATGCAAGTGCAAGGCCCTGGGTTCAACCCCCAGCACCAAAAAAAAAAAAAAAAAAGAAAAGAAAAGAAAAGAAAAAAGAGAAAACCCTATGAACAGCAGAGCACTGACAATAGTGTTTCCCTTGTGTACGTAGGGTCGCTATGAGTTGGACACCAACTCGAGGGCACCTAACAACATGCATATACACTAACTGTAGTGTATAACTTTTGTGCAGCCCAAGAAAATTCCTCATTATTTGATGCTCCCCAAAGAAGCCAAAATGTTAGAGACCCCTGGTCTACACCTACTGCCTCCAATTCATGCTCCTAATTTTCCCTTGCTTGCATCTGTACCACTGTGGCATCCAATCCCATCAGATCTTGGAAGCTAAGCAGGATCAGGCCTGGCCAGTCCTTGGATGGGAGACCACCTGGGAATACCAGGTGCTGTCAGCTTGGGAGAAGGACCCGGCAACCCACTCGTAAAATACAATCAGCCATTGAAAACCCTATGAACAGCAGAGAACCACTGACAATAGTGTTTCACCTGTTGTACTTAGAGTCACTTTGAGTCGGACACTGACTTGAGGGCACTTACCAACAATGACTCTTAACTCTCTCCAATCAAGTTTTTATTGCTGTTGTTTGGGGTATTTTTGTTTGTTTGTTCTGTAGTACTGGGAAGTTGAACCCAAGGCCTCACGCGTGGTTTTCCAAGTGCTCTACCATTAAGCCACACCCCCAGCCCTTTATTTATTTATTTATTTTACCTTTTTTATCTTGAAACAGGGTCTCCATAACTTATGCAGGTTGCCTCTGGCCTCAAACATGGGATCCTCCCGCCTCTGTCTCCCGATTCACTGGGATTGCAGGTGTGCACCACCACGTCCAGCTCTTCCAATCAGATTTTCACCCCTGACCCTGACTGCTGACATCCCTCGTCCCGGCCACCATGGGCTTCCATGGTGCCATGTCCAGCACAGCTGGTCACTCCCTGCTCCCTGAAATGTTTTCCTCCCTCGGCTTTCAGGGCACCAGGACTTGCCTGGTTTTCTTCCAACTCCCTGCTGCCCCTTCTCAGCCTGTCTTGCTAATTCCCCGCTCTAACACTGGCGTGTCCCACGGCTCTGTCCTTGCTCCCCTTCTCTTTGCCATCTGCCTTATCCCTTCCTGTCTCACCCAGTCTTTTTTTTTCCCCCAAGTCCTGGGTGGGGGTTGAGCCCAGGGCCTCCCACATGCTAGGCAAGTGCTCTACCACTGACCTGTACCGCCAGTCACTTTTTTTTTTTATTTTTGAGACAGGGTCTTGCTAAATTCCCCAGGCTGCCTCTTCCTTTGAACTCAAGATCCTCCTGCCTCTGTCTCCCAAGTCTGCCAGTCTTTCCAATGGGATTCGCTAATTATTTCTCCAGTCTGAGTGTCTTGCTGGATGTCACACTCTACAGCCATCTGTAGACCTAACACCCCCCACCTGATGTCCTAGGGTCACCCTTGACCCTGCTTTTTCTTCTTGCAGTGTGCACGAGAATTCCTCAGCTCTACACGTCAACACGGGGCTGGGATTTAGCTGTTGGTAGAGCGCTGCGCTGCAGTCTCTGAGGTCCCGAGTTCAATTCCCAGCACCTCAAAAATGGGAGAAGGACCTGGCAATCCACTCCCAAGTCAATCTCAAAACAGTCAACCATTGAAAACCCTATGAGGGTCACTATGAGTCGGATACCGACTCGACGGCATCTAACAACAACAAATGTCAACACACAACCAGAACCTGCCTGCTTCTCCCGCTCTGTAGCCCATCTCCTGGGCCTGGCGACCTTCACCTCTTGCCTGGATTGTGGCAGTAGCCTCCTCACCGATTCTCTGTTCCATACCCCCACCTGCCCAGTCTATTCACACATTGGTGCAGGGGTCCTTATAAAACCAGTGGGCGCCGGGCGCAGTGGCGCACGCCTGTAATCCCAGCTGCTTGGGAGGTGGAGGCAAGAGGATCACAAGTTGGAGACCAGAGGCAGTCTGCGTAATTTAGTGAGACCCTGTCTAAAAAAAAAAAAAAAAAAAAAAAAAAAAAAAAAAAAAAAAGTAAAAAAATGGGCTGGGGATGCAGCTCAGTGGTCCAGCACTTGTAGAGCATGCAAGCATGAGGCTCTGGGTTCAATCTCCAGTACTGGGGGGAAAAAAAAAAAACAAAAAACAGTGAGATGACATCCTTGGGGCCAAGGGTCATTCAGTAGCGGGGTGCTTGCCTAGCATGAGTGAAGCTCTGGTTTGAATCTCCAGCACCACGTAACTGAGAAGGAAGGGCTGGACATAGTGATGCATACCTGTCATCCCAGTGACTTGGGAGGGAGAGGCAAAAGGATTGTGAGTCCGAGGACAGAAGCAGCCTGCATAACATAGGGAGACCCTGACTCAAGATTTAAAAATTTTTTGAAAAGTTGGGGCTGGAGATACAGCTTAGTGGTGGAGACTTGCAAAGTATGTGCGAGGCCCTGGGTTCAGCCCCTTGGTACTCAAAAAATTAATTAACTAATTTAAAAATAGAAGGAAGCAAGAATTGCTGTAATTCCTAACTAATTTAAAAATAGAAGGAAGCAAGAATTCCTGTAATTCCCTACTCAAGAGACTGAGGCAAGAGGATCATGAGTTCAAGGCCAGGTTGGGCTACATAGACCCTGTCTTAGTGGGGGGGGATGGGTCTCATATCATTTGGGTAAAAGACAAAACAATGAACTTTAAAACTAAATTTATCTGCAGCCACCCCTACCCCATGACCTCTTAGATATTGTCTTCCTCTACTCTCCTTTTGGGTCACTCCATTTAGGCCATGTTAGCCTCTCTGTGATTCTACAAATGATCCTGCCACAGGGCCTTTGAATGAGCTGTTTCCACTTCTCCCTTTCTGGAACTCTCCTTCTTGGCTCATCCCTTGAGTTTTTTCAGCTATCTATTCAAATCTCACCTGATAAAAGCCTTTGCCTATCTGAAATAATTTTGAGCCCATCACTCCATTCCCTCAGCTTGGTTTATTTTTCTCCATGGTATTTATCCCCAAGGTATACATTGAATTTCTTTGGGGGGGTGAACAGGGTCTCACTATTCTTGTATGTCCTTATTTTTTGTAGTCCCCAACTACTATGTAAGTTTTACAAAGGCGGAGTGTTCATTTGACATATTCTTTGTTGTATTTCTAGCATCTTGAGCACACCCTGGTACATATTAGCTAAGTCTCAGTGAATGATCCAGCATCGGTCAAGCACAGACATTCTATACAACATGAAAGCTGGAGCTTGTAAGGAGGAGGTGGCAGATGAGATTTGTGTCATCCCCTGTCCTGGCTTGAAATGGTGTTTCCTCACACATCTTTGTAATGCCACACTCCTGATTTTCCTCCTCTTCCCCTTGCTGTTCCTTCTCAATCTTTGTTGAGTGTCTATTCCTTTTCCTGGGGGTTGAACCCAGGGCCTTGCACACACTTTGCAAGTGCTCTCCCACAGTGCTGCATCCTCAACCCATTTTTTATTTTTTGTCTTGAGACTGGGTCTCACTAAATTACTCAGGCTGAGTCTGGCCTCGAACTCACCATCCTCCTGCCTCAGCCTCCCATGGCGCTGGGATTCCAGGTGTGTGCCACCGTGCCCGGCTGAGTGTCCACTTTTTTGTGCCAACCCCAAGTGTCCTCATTTCTCAGGAGTTCCATCGGGTCCTTTTCTCCATTCATCCTTCATACCTCCCTGGGCTAAGTCACTAACTCCCACAGTTTCAATTACCATTTTTAATGATCCCTAAATCTTGGTCTTCAGTCTCGATTGGCCCTCGCGGTTGAGTAGCTTGGTCCTCACTGCTGGGCGTCCCACACTGGGCTTCTCCTCTGGGGCTTTATTCTGGGCTTTTCTTTCCTTCTCCTGCTGCGTCGCTAGCCACGCCATGGATTGCTCAGTCGGCCTCCTGGGAGACTGCACCTGCACCTCCTCCCCTCCCCACTGTCCTACCCTGTGCAAACCTTGCTCTCCCCGCACCCCTCCCACCCCCAGTTGCCTCCCTTGACTCCCGGCCCCAAGTTCCATTCTCTCCAACCTACCTTCCATCTATAAGCCAGAGACATATCTCTCAAACCCCCAAACTCACCACGACCCTCCCCATCCTGAGCCACTCCCACGGCTCCCTAGGGCCGCCAGGACACGTCCAAACTCCCTCCAGCGGCCAAACATCTGGCTGCAGCTCAGTTCTCACGACTCCCTGCTTTGAGCTCGACACTCCGCCTCCACTGCATGTCTGAGTTCCTGTAACAGGCTCTGTCTCAGTCACCCGAGACCTCTGTCACCCCAGAGCCTTCTGGGGTGCCGGGCCCCCTTCTACTTAGTTCACCCTGATGCACGACACCCCGTGAACGGACCAGATGACAGAAGTCCCAGCAAGCATCCCATTTATTGACGGCCTCCTTTGTGCTGAGCGCTGAGGATGCCTCCTCTTCCCACCCCAAAGGGTCGATGTCGCCCCGCGGATCGCAGGTGACAAAAGCGCAGAGAGTGACGCAGCGGCGCATTGGGCGGATCTGAGAGCCCAAAAGCAGGGTCTCCTGCTCCCGACCGCCTGGGCCGCCACGGGATCCAGCCCTGGGTGGGGCGTGTCAGAGGGGCGGGGCGAAGGAGGCCGGAACGCCAGAATGAGGAATTGTGACTCGGCTCCCCGCCACCCAGCTAGACAGGCGCGAGACTGCCCCCTGCGGGCCTGGAGGCCCAATCCCGGGCTCCGCAGGCCCGTTGCCCTTAGCAACGCCGCGCGCGCCCCTCCCCTTCCCCGCCCTCCGCTCCGAGCCCGGGCCTGGCCGCCTGCCCGTCACCCCCGCGTCCAACCAATCCCACGGAGGAGGGGGCGGGACTCTTGGGCGTCGTTCCAGCCCCGCAGCTCCCCTCCCGGCCAGGACCCCGCCTCGCTCGGCGCACACCTCCCGCCCTTCGGGCTGCCCTCGCCGCCCATTGGCTGGCGCGCCGTTCGTCACCTGGGCGTAAGCTAATGCCGGCGCGCGGAGGCCCCCATCGGGGCGGGGCCAGGGGCGGTGACGCACGGCGCGGTGACGCAGCGCGACGGCGGCGGTGGCGGCGGCGGTGGTCGGTGCGGGAGGAGGGAGGGGAGCTCGCGGGCCGGAGAGGGGGCGACGGCGGCGGCGGTGGCCTGAGGAGGCCCGGGTGGCGGCGGCGGCGGCGGCGGCGGCGGAGGCCGAGGCGGTGAGTCTCGGGCCGGCCCGGGAGGGCGCGGGGCGGCGGCGGCTCAGGGCACGCGGCGCTCCCTCCAGGGCGACCCAGGCCGCGCGGGCGGCCCCGCCCCCTCAGGGACCCCGAGCCGCGGGCGGCGGCGGGCGCGAGCGCTGGCCTGCGGGGGCCGGGCACGCGGGGGGACCCCGCACCGGCCCTCCTCTCCCCTGCGCGCCCCTCCGGGGGCTCCCTTGCCTCCTCACGCCCTCGGGATCGCCCGGGGACCTCCCTCCCGACCCCGTTCAGATCGGGGAACCCCCAGAGCCCTCCCGCTCCCACCGTGGGGCCTGAAGGGCCTCCCCAGAGGCCTCCCTGACCTCCCAACCGCCTTCTCCGGGGACTTTCGTGGGTCCCCACAGCCTTCCCTACGGACCCCTGCTCTTAGGCTCCCCAGCTCCCTGTCACCCTCCCGTGTCGCGGAATATCCTGCCGAGGCCGCTCCTCGTCTGGCCCCACGGCGTCTCTCGGGCATCTCTCCCACGGGCCTCCCTCCCCAACCCTCAAAACCTGCCCCCTGCAAAAACCCCCGGCATTCCAGGAGCCCCCTTTCACGCGTTCCAGAAATCCTCCCCATACTGCCCCTGATCTCAACAGTTTTCTCTCCCACCTGCCTGATTCCCGACATGTCCTTTGAGGTTTTCACTCATAACGCCCCAGAACATCCAGAATGCCCCAATAAACCCCATAATCCTCCCTGAAATGTCCTTTCCTTGTCCCCCCCAAATCTTCCAGAGCCTCTCTGAAATGCCTCTGAAAACCCACTTGGAGGATCCCCCCCACCACCCTATTGCACCCATCATACACAATCCCTCTTCATGTACTCCTTTGGTCCCTTCTACAGAGCCCAGTAATTGACCCCAGAGACCTCACGTTTCCCCAGATCTCCCCTACTGTGAGATGCTCTGGAGATCACCCTCATGTACCCCCAAGATCATCCCCTGAGGCCCACCCCCCCACTTATCAAAAAAATCGCCAGAAATTGCCTGAAATCTTCATAGAATGCTTCTCCTATATTCCAAAAACTTCTTCCCAACCCCTTTTAATGTATCCCAAATCTTTCCCAACAGCCCACACCACATGTTGCAGACATTGTGTAAGGAACCCAGAAAGTTCCCTCATGATCTTGGTCATTTTCTCTAGAACCCTTTTTAGAGAATCTGAAAATCCCCCTTTGTAGACTTCTTGTGGGTGAACTTTCTAAAGATCCTCTTTGTGGTCCTATAAGACCCCAGGATCTTCTTCATGGCCCTGGAGAGCGGCAGTGTTCAGGATTTCCTTATTTCAGTAACCCCTTGAAACCCTCCTGAGATGCCCCTTGAAATCCCTGCCAGAGACCCTGACACCCCCAGGACCCCTTGAATCATTACTCAGAGAGCTCCTGCTTTAATAAGAGACTTTTAAGAGATACCTCTTCCCTCATAGGTCCCTGAAGTTCTCTAGAACACCCCTGAAGTACCTATTTTTCCCTCACATAACTTAAAGTCCCAGAATCCTCTGTGAAAAGCCCTCTACTTTGACACTCACAAGCCCCCAGCAGAAGGCACTCCCTCCCCACAGGCTTCTTTGGAGATTTGACTTAGAGGCTTCTCATCAGAAATCTCTCAGGAGATCGCTGTCACCACACTCTGGTACACCGAGACCTGTCTCGGGAGACCACACCTTCCCCAGACACCCTTTAGAGAGTTTTCTGCAGACCTGCCCTGCAGAACCCCTCCGCCCCCAGCACTGCCCAAGACCACCTCAGAACTCACATTTCTCCCCTTTAGGACTCTTGTTCACACCCCTGGCCTCCTCCATTCTCGTGCCTCTGAAATCAACTCAGAGGGCCTTCCAGGTTCTCAGCCTCTTTCCCCCATCATCTCTTCAGAGACCCCAACATCTTCCAGACTTCTCCCCCCAAGCTTCTGTTACCTTTTAAAGGTTCTCTCCCTCCCTCCTTCTCCCTCACCCTATGTCTCTCTCCCCGCCCCTACTCTGTCTCTCCCTCCCCACACGAGGCAATCCCAGTGCCCACAGACTTCTGAGACTGTTTTTCTTAGGCCCCGCCCTCCCAGACCTGTCCTTCATTCAGACATATCAAGACCCTTAAGGGCCTCCTTGGAGGCTCCTTAAGGGCTGTCTCCATTTCCCTTCCAGAAGCCGCCTCCCTTCCCACCCCTGAGGGCTTCCTCACTCAAACACCCCTTCCCCTGTGACTACGGTCCTGGAAGTGTGGTCCCTGGACCAGCAGCAGCTTTTGCTAGAAGCGCGGGTTGCTGGGTCCAGACGTGCAGAGTTAGGACACCGAGAGCCTCCCAGCTCAAGCTTGAGAACTACTGCCTGGGGTAGGAGTTCCCTGTTCCCACCTAGCGGCCCCTGGGAGATGAGGGCTGCCTCAGAGTGCTGCCCTGCGCTGTCCCGGGAGTCCCCTTTGTGAAGTACCCGTCCTCCAGGAAGACTCCTTACCCTCCCTGGAAGGTCTTGGCTTCCCCAAAAGGCCACCCCACCCTCTGAGTAATTCCTTTGCATTCCACCTCTGAATGGCTGCTTTCAGCCTTGCCCAGCACTTGCTCCTCTGCTTCCCCTGCAGCCCACTCCGCCGTGTGTGCACTTTAAATTGCTACCTTCTGGAACACACACGTCCCTCTCACCTCCTCTTCCACCCCTCTCCACACAGGCACCTTCAGGTCTTTCCACCCGGTATCCTCAGTGCCAAGTGTCCTCCACTGCACTTGGTGCCACTCACCTTCCCTCGTAGTTCTTATAGGGACGTGCCTGCTCGCCTTGCTGGACAGGCAGCTCTGGGAGGAAGGGATGGGGCTCATTCCCCTCCAGTCTGCCAGGTGCGAAGCGCCCTGGTGAGTTATTAGGAGTCATTGGAGAATGGGGGGCCCCACGCTTCTCAGATGGCACTCCCCTGTCAAGTTCAGCATCCCTTCCCCATCCCCTTCCTCTCCTGTCATCTCTTCATCTCTGTCCAGTCCCCATGCCCCTCCTACTACTCCCACCTGCTTCTGTATGTGGGACTTTTCTTTGTGCTGTCTCCTGCATTGCACCCCAGTCTGTTCCTGGTGACCTGCCTTACCCCATCCTGTTTGGCTCCTCAGCCCCCTCAGCTCCCGTAAGACTGAGGCCTCTACAAGGCTCTCACCTTTTACCAAGGGATTCTGTGTCTCTCTCTCTCTCTCTCTCTCTCTCTCTCTCTCTCTCTCTCTCTCTGGGGCTGGGAAGAGGAAACTGACCCTAAAGTAGACACAGGCCTGCCCTCAGGGAGCTCACGGTCCAGTAGAGGGCTTGGGAGGTACAGAGGGCAGAGGCTGAGGTGGCAATTACATGCTGTAGGCATCCTGCAGTGAGAGGGAGCCCTTTATTTGAAAAGCCCTCATGGAAAAGGTGGCATTTGGGCTGCGTGGTATTCCACAGGAGTTGGAACGATGGTGAGGTGGCTCCCAGCAGAGGGAACAGCGTGAGCAGTGGGTCAGAGACTGAAAGCCTCCTATCTCTCCCTGTGGTGTCTCTTCTGTTCACCTGTGAGCAGAGATTAGAGAAGACAAAGCTCGCCCATCTGTGTGGTATTTTCCCCCTATCCTTTAGCGACCCACAGAGTAAGAATATGAAGAATGACTCTGTTTATTGACTGCCTGCCATCTGCCAGGCACTGTTTCAGTGTCTTGTCTGTGTTATCTCCTCTCACACTCACAGAAACCCTCTGAGGTCGGGAAGCTACGATTATCCTCACCTTACATGTGATGAAATGGAGGACAGGCGGGACTAATAGGTCTGTCGTCCCTGGGGTGACAGTGCCTCAGGTCAGAGAGTTGGATTTTCTGTTCAGATAAGGTGGCAGGCAATTGGGCATTGTAGTGGTTAGGTATGTAGACCTGAGCCAGATAGGTTTTGCATCCTACGTCGTCATTTACCAGTTTTGTGACCTAGCACTTAGTTTCCATAGCTAAAAATGAAGGTAATAATGATATCCTACTTCATGCAATTATTACGCAGACTAATTTAATACACAAGAACTCTTAGAACATTGGCTTGCATATAGGTGTTAAGTGTTAGCAGAAAATAGCTCATATTAGCCAGGACCCTAAAAACTCAGTGATAGAACCTTAGGACAGAGTGGTTTTAAAAAAAAAAAAAAGGAAGGAAAGAAGATTAATTGGCTCATGTTACTGCAAAGTCCATGACTAGAGTGGCTTCAGACTTAGCTGCTTCTGGGAGTTCAAATAATATTCTCAGTCCTCTCTCCTCTTTTCCCCACTGGGCTGGCTTCATCCTCAACAGGTTTCTGTTTTGTGGTAACAGAGATGGCCCTGAGCCACTCCAGGTTCACCTCCTACCCCCGCAGCCTCAGCGGAAGAACTGTTGCTTGAGAGTCCCAGCTGGGAGACAGCTCCTCTCTCAATAGGGGCAGGAGAGGCCATGACAGAAGACCCTTGGACGTGTTTTAGCTTCTGTACTCTGGAACTGGATCTCTTCCTTGCTGACTCAAAAAAGACCGTGATTCTGTTCATGACCTTTGTGACAGTTGATGACAGTTCCCCTTCACACTGTCCCTCAGCCCCAGTCATTCTCCGCTTGGTGGTTGTTTAGATCTGGAGAGGTCTTAGGGCTCGTCTGACCCAACAGGACTTTCCTTTGGGATCTCACTGGGAGGCAAGAAGGAGGTGGGTGCTGGCCTGGCTTGGTGGTGAACCGGAGCTTGGAATCCAGGAGTCCCAGCATTCCATCCCTCCCCATTGGCTTTGGGATTTCAGGGCTCTGGACAGTTAAGTAGGTTTCTGCGAGTAGGCTTTTGCTTGTTTTAGTGTGAATTTCTCGAATAAACTCTGGTTGAGGGCAGGTTACAGAACAGTGGCTTGTTGAGTTTTCGGGCCTCCAGTGACTCCAGCCTGCACTCATTGTTTTAAAGGATGTGTGGAGGCGTTGTTCTAGGTGCTGGAGCTGTGGTAGAGGGTGGCGCAGGCAAGGGGCTAAATTCACGGAGCCTGCATTCTGATGGGGGAGGAGACACACAGATGCAAAGAGAAAAGGGAACGTGGTGCATGCTGGGAAGAAAATAAAATGCTGGCGAAAGAGGGGGTGGGGGTGGCCACTGTAGACAGCGATCAGAAATGACCTCTCCAAGGAGGTGACAACCGAGCCTGATAAACCAGAAAGATGAGAGGCGCCAACTGTGGGAAGAGCTGGGATTGGGACATTCTGAACTCAACATTGTCACATGGAGAGAAAGGCATGCTGGTGGTGGGGAAATTTGTCACAGGTATTTCTTGAGGGCCTGCTATGTGCCAGGTGCTGTACCGGAAGTGGAGACGCAGCAGTGAGGAATAATACAGCACAGTCTTCGCTTCCCTTGTGGCTCGGACTAGGTGGTTTGGGAGGAGTCCTAGCCTCCTTCCTGTGTTAAGTTGTTCATGCCTCACAGCGCTATGACATAGAGTAGACACGGTTAAACCTATTTTACAAGCTGCATGCTGTGGCGCACACCTGTAATCCAAGCAGCTCAGGAGGCGGAGGCAGGAGGATTGCAAGTTTGAGGACACAGGCAGCCTGTATAATTTAGTGACACCTTGTCTCAGGATAAAAAAGGGAAAAGGAGACAAGGGTCGCAGCTCAGTGGTAGAACGCTTGCAGAGTATGCTCAACACCCTGGGTTCAACCCCTCAGAACTGCAAAAAAATAAATAAGTAAGCAGTATAATAATAAGTATATTACAGATGAGAAAACAGCCATAACAAGGTGGAATCACTTGCTGGGGATTATGCAGGTAGTAAGTGGTAGGAAGCCTGCAGCCGTACCATGGTGGTGTCCGATCCCATCAGAGCTTGGAAGCTAAGCAGGGTCGGGCCTGGTTAGTACTGGGATGGGAGACTGCCTGGGAACACTAGGTGCTGTAGGCTTGGGACAAGGACCCAGCAGCCCACTCCCCAAAAAACAATCAGCCATTGAAAATCCTATGAATAGGAGAGAAGCACTGGCAATAGTGTTCCACCTGTTGTATGAAGGGTTGCTATGAGTCAGACACCAACTCAACCGCACCTAACAACAACAAGTGGTAGGATTGTATTTCCAGCCTGGCAGTATAGTTCCAGAGCCACTTGGGTTTTAGGAATATTAAGGAGGTGTTTAGCTGACAGAAAAAAAGAACTATCAAGATCTGATCCTGGTGGTTTGTGCCTATAATTCCAGCACTCAAGAGGAAGAGGCAGGAGGATCTCAAATTTGAAGCCATCTTGGGTTATGTACGTAGCCAGATTCTAGCTCAGGAAAACAACGATAATAAAGATCTGATGACTACGGAAAGAGGAATCCAAAGTGACAAAAATTCTGAGTTGGCTGCAGAGGGGATAGTTGACTCTACAGGAGTTGATTACAGAAAAGGGAAAGGGAGCCAGGCGTAGTGCACAAGCCTGTAATCCCAGTGACTCTGGTGGCTGAAGCAAGAGGATCAGGAGTTCGAGGCTAAAGGCAATTTAGCAAGATCCTGACTCAAGATAAAAAATAAAAAAGGACCTGGGGACATAGCTCAGTTGTAGAGTGCTCACCTAGAGTATATGAGGCCCTGGGTTCAGCCCCCAGTACTGAAAAAAAGAAAGAAAGAAAAAAAGAAAGAAAGAAAAGGGAAGGGGAGCAGCAGGCATGCTTCCAGAGGGGAACCATCCACAGATTTTGGAATGAGAAGAGGAATGCCAGCTCCATTCCATTCAAGGTTTCCCAGAGACCCCCGTGCCATGCTCATCTTTCAGGGGGCTCTGCCTGGCTTCTCCTCTCGTCTCCTCCCAGGCCCATTCATACAAAAGTCTCTTTCTCTGCTGCAGCAACAGTATATGTATTTTTGTACATATTTCAGGAGTTCCTTAAAATAATGGTTCTTACAAAAAAACAGACTCCTTTGGCTTTTTCCGTTCTCTTATTCTCCTGCCCCGGTACCTTGTTCGTGAAGTGTATGTTCCTCAAAGGCTGAGGTGGATGTGGCAGAAAAGCTAGGCATGGGCAGGAATACTGATGGGACCCCTTTGTTTACCCAGAGGTATTGCCATTAAAGGCTGTACCCGTAGGCCCAACTTCCTAGGCATGGAAGAGAACTTAACAGCATTTTTGTTAAGAGCAAGAGCTCTGAAGGCAGAATGCCTGCCCCTTGAAAATCTTGTGTGCAGTCATGAGCGAGTGACTTACCTTCTCTGGGCCTCAGTTTTTCCTTCTGTAAAATGCAGATGGTGTCTACCATTTATGTTATATAATATTTACATATTACTTTTGTGTGTGTATGTTCATACCCGGGGCCTTGCACTTGCTACTCAAGCACCCTGCCATGAGCTATACCCCCAGCCCTACATCTATTTTTTTAAATAGAGGTTTATATTTTCAAAGTAGAGGTTTTGCTAGGGGTGGTGGTGGACACCTGTAATCCTAGCACTTGGGAAACTAAGGCAGGATGGCAAGTTCAGGCCAACCTGGGCTACAGAGTAAGACCCTGTCTTTAAAAAAAAATTTTTTTTTTTAATCAAAATCAAATGAATTCACTCATGCAGAACTGTTAGCCCAAGGCCTGGCTGGGGACATACAACCTGTGGTGAGTGAAGGCATGCTAAGCAAGTATCATTCTAGGTGCTTTTATATACATTGTTTCATTCAATTCTTCCCCACTTCAGTACTTGGGGATTGAATCTAGGGTGGCCCACCACTGAGCTAGACAAACAGCCCTCTTTTTATTTTTATTTTTTAAATTATGAGACAGAGTCTCACTAAGTTGCCCCAGCTGCCTTTGGCCTTGAACTCACGATCCTCCTGCCTCAGCCTTCCAAGTGGCTGGAGTTACAGGCGTGCACCACCGTGCCTGGCTCTTTCCATTTGCTGAGGAAGAAGCTCAGTTCCTCGCCAAAGATGGACATAGCAAGTAAGGATCAGCGGAGGAGCCAGGATTTGAGCTGGGTCTGACTGACCCCATGGTCTTGTTTGTGAATGAGGAACATGACTTCCAGAGTCACCTCCCGTCCTGGAGCCCTTCTCACTGTTGGCAGAAAAGGACGAAGGCCAGCGGGGCGGTTTCCCTGGAACCATGTAGCTCTCTTGTTGACTTCATTTTTCCCCTCTGGGGTTGGTGGATGCTTCCCAAAGAGGGTTACTTAGTCCAAATACAGCAGAATGGCACCAGTCCTGCTGGGCTGTTCTGAGACACTTGTGCCCTGGAGCTCCTCCCTTGTGGCTGTCCTCAAGGGCAGGGAGGCAGTTCTGGGCCTATGAGGACAGAGAGACCAGAGCAGGGGTGAATTCTGTTTTGAGTGGAAATAGTCAAAGCTACTTCCGTTTTAATTAATGGAAACCCAGCTCAAACTGGCTTAAACCAAAAGTGAATGCAGGAGTCTGGAACTGAAAAGCCTGGGCCAGCGAGGAAGCCTCAGGCCAGGTGGATCCAGGTCTTCAAATGGTATGAACAGGTCTGCTTATTGTCTGCCATCATCTCTTGACAGTGTTTTTAT
This sequence comes from Pedetes capensis, assembly GCA_007922755.1. NCBI lineage: Eukaryota > Metazoa > Chordata > Mammalia > Rodentia > Pedetidae > Pedetes > Pedetes capensis. Next base: position 8,584 of record VMDO01010231.1, on the reverse strand, counting down.
CCGTGTTGGCTTTGTTTGGAAGCAGGGGTCCAGCACAAGGTAGCAGATGTGGCAACCAGTGACTGAGAACTTATTTTCCCCAGTAGTTCCAGTAGACATCCGGGAGTACTCACTCTCCTTGGCCACGCCTTATCCCCTGACTCCTTCTGGAGCCATGAAAGGCAGTTGATTCTCCAGGGGAAAGTCAGGCTGCTGGTACCAGAAGAGGGAATGGATATTTGGCAGGTAAATCCATCCCAGTGAGATGTCTTGGAACAGTGGATACTGATGCCTTGTCCAGGTCCTCTCTCACTACAACCAGGTACCTGGGATAGAGGGGCTGAGGGCCTGTGGGCCTTGGGTGGAAGGAAGCCATCCACTCCTCCTCTTCAGGCACCAAGCAAAAAACTAAACTCTCAGCATCCTTTTCCTAACCTGAAGACACAGAGATCACTTCCTGTCGGGATTTTTTTTTTCCCCATTGCCATCTTAAAGTGACTTTCCTAAAGCCCCCCATGTTTACTGCAGACTGCCAGGCCACCTCCGTCACTCCGTCTTCACCATCAGTCACGTTCCCTGCACAGTGGGGTGGGTTGAAGATGTAAACCAGAGAGGCCTTGGGGAGAGATGGTTAGCTGACTTCTGGTCTTTTCCCAGTCCGTGTCCATCTGTTCCAAGGACCACAGGCCACAGGTTTTATTTGTTCTGTGTAGTAGTTCATAATTGCTGTTTTAAGGTGAAGTAAAGCCAAATTTCCAGCTTCTCTTAAAAAAAAAAAAAGACCTAAAAGTACTGAACCCACATTCCCACTTGGCAACAATTGATTAGTGCTGAATAGCGGCTTCTCCCTTTAGACAGAAGGTAGACTTTGTACTTCACCATAGTCCCCACCAGCCTGCTTTGTTCACAGCCCGGCCTGGTAAGTGTCACGTTTGAGACCCCACTCTGTCCCCAAGCTTTTCCGGAAGAAGCTGGATTCACATTTAGTCATCAGGTTATTTGGGGGATATAGTGCCGTTGCTTAGGAAAGTCGCAGTCTAGTGAAAGGATTTATGGGCGAGCGTGTGCACAACTTCAGTCTGTTTGTGGATTTGGTCATCTTTTTGCTGTAAATGCTCTTGGCATATCAAACCTCCCATCACAAATGTTCCCTCCGAAATAGTAACATGTCCTTCCATCTTACGAGTTGCCACCCAGTGAAGGAATCCCTCCCACTCCCAAGGGATGTCCATCCAGCCTCCGCTTGACCACTTCCAGCACCCAGGGAGCTTATTACCTCCTCACATGGCAGCCAGTTCCATTCTTGGACAGATCCATTATTTTAAAATTCTTCCTTATGTCGAGGCAGCTGTTGCCTTCTTGGGACTGAAAGCCACAAAATGCTGGAGCTGGGCAGGGAGACTGATTTTTCTTCAGGCACGTGAGCTACTGCTCATCTACGCTGCATCCAGTAGAGACATCGGCCATTAATCACAGACAGCGTTCTTACTGAGCCAGGAAGTAGAATGCAGCCTTAATTTTTTTTTTTTTTTTTAACTAAGTTCTTTTTTTTTTCTCCCTCTGTATAGGAGGGCCTCACCCATACTTTACAGGTGCTCTACCATTGAGCCGCACCGCCGGCTCCTTTTTTACTTTTTATATTGAGACCAGGTCTCACTAAGTTACCTAGGCTGCCTCTGGCCTCGAACCTTCTAGCCACTTGCTTCCCCCTTCCTAGTTGCTAGGATTACAGGCGTGTACCACTGTACCCGCCTATTAAATTCTTTTAAAATTATGAAAATAATAGGTGTTCCTTTGTATGTAGTGAAATAGTACAAAATTTTATAAAGATAGTGTTAATAATTCCCGTCTCTCCAAAGTAACCAATCTTAACACCCTAGAGTGTATCCTTCCACACATTCCTACATGTACACATCAACATAAATGTTCATATTCAAGATATATAAAGGGTCTTATATATGCCTTTTTAAAAACCAAAATGACATATGTCTTACAGTGCATCTTACGGACGTCTCTCTGAGTCAGTAATTGCAGATCAACACTAGATAGAGTTACAATTTCGCAGCACCTTGCTTTCAGGATCAAGCATGTTATTTAATAGGTACATAGGATCACCAAGTGTCTGCCTCTGTTTCTTAATCATTCCCTGTTAATGGATATTCCTGTTGCTTCATTTGAGATCCTTCTCACAATAATGCTCCAGGCAGCTACTACCAACCGGCTGGTGTAAGCTTGTGAGATAAGCCTATGTGTCATGTCTGACCAAGGCCAGACCCTTACCTTACCCGTCCTGGAGAAGAGAAGCAGAGTAACTCCAACATCAGAGGGAACCTGTGGCTGGAGTCGGACTGGAACTGAATTTTCTTGACTTTGACTATCTCCCATTACCCCTTGTTACCTCACTTAGAGCCATCTATCCTGGTTCCTTTCTCTGGAGTGAAAAATCTAATTTCTTTTCTGTTTGCCCAGGTCTTCAGGTACTCAAAGTCAGTTATGCTGTTCCCCAGGGGACGTTTCTTCAGTGTTTTCAAATTTTCTGTCAGGACAAGGTTTCCAAATTCCTTTACCATTCTATGGACTATTCCTTCTATCATCTGTTCCCCTAGGACTGTAGAAATCTCAAGTGTGGCTTCCACACATTTCCTCCTCCTCCTCCCCCCTCCTTTGTTTTTTTGTTTTTTTTTTTTTTTTTTGTACTTGGGGGTTGAACCCAGGGCCTTGCACACACTCTGCAAGTGCTGTGCCACTGAACTGCACCCTCATTCCATTTTTTTATTTTTTTGGGTCAGAGTCTCGCTAAGTTGCCTCTGGCCTCCAGCTTGCAGTCCTCCTGCCCAGCCTCTCGAGCTGCCGTGATCATAGTTGTGCGCCACCACACCTGGCTTCACCTTCTTCATCTCTTCATTCATTCGACAGACCTCAAGCACCTTGTGTGTGCCAGCCACTATTCCAGGTTCTGGCTGACATAAACAAGGTGGTATCTCAGAGTGTCAGATTCTACGAAACAAAACGAACACAATGGAGTGACCAGGGAGAATCTTTTTAAATAAGATTGTCAGGGAAACCCTCTCTGAGGAAGTGACATTGAGCTGAGACCTGTGTAAGACACAGGAGCTAGCAGATGCCTTGGGACGTGCCTGGAATCTCAACTGCTAGGGACGCTGAGACAGGAGGATGGCAAGTTGTAGGCCAGAAGCAGCCTGTGTAACTTAGCAAGACCTTGCCTCAAAGTAAAAACAAACACCAAATAGGAGCTAGCCCCTCGGGGAAGCCGAGTCCAGTGAACAAGAAAGAACTTGATACAGAATGAGATTGCAGAGGCCCCAGGAGAGCTGCAGGGCACCTTTGGCCAAGATAAGTTTGAATTTAGTTTAGATTTTTGTTGATTGCGATGAGAAGTCATTGGAGGATTTTAAGCCAGAGAGGCAACATTGGAGTTCCCCTTTAAAAAGATTGGTAAGAGGCCTGTGGAACTTGGAGCGAGGTTTCATTTTCCCTCCCACCTTTCCCTGCTTCCTGTAGCCAAAGGGATTGGCAGCTAGGCCCATTTGCTCTGTTAAGGGGTTCCACCGAGGACCTTCAAGGGGAATCACAGCCTTTGCCAGATACACCTCACAGCCTTCTCAGCAGGGACTTGGAAGTTCAGGGGAAGAGGGAGCAGCTCCCCAAGACCTGAGTGCAGCTGGTTGAGCGAGTCTTTGCACAGTGTTCTCAGCCCAGGGAATCTCAGTCCTTTGGCAGCCAGAGGAAGTAGAGCTGAATGTGGCTTGAGGATGGAGCCAAGGGCACTGGTTGCAAGAGAAAGAGATGGGGGGAAATGTTATGTCTAAGCACAAGACACTTAGGGAAGGGCCTCAGAGTAATTCAGAAACCAGCAGCTGAGGAGATCTGTCGTCTGCCCCGTTGAAACCACTTCTGTGTAGTTCTACCTACAAGAGGAATTCAGACACTTCCATGCTTGGATGTCCTTGGGTTTTGATCTGTCTCCTTCCCTACATGTTGACATCCTCTTGGCTCTCAGAGGTCCAGGTGACAAGCTAATGTTCTGGAAGTCAAGGGGACTTCCCAGCCCAAAGAGCTTTGTTCTGAAGACTTCAGTGAGTGAAGACGAGTGCTGGGCCTGGGATGGTGGCACACGCATGTAATTCTAGTAACTGGGGAGGTACAGGCAGGAGGCCAGAGGCAGCCTGTGTAACTCCACGAGACTGTCTTGAGATGAAAAATGAGAAAGGGGCTGGGGGTGCAGCCCAGTGGTAGAGCACTTCCAAAGCATGTGTAAAGGCCCCGAGTTCAACTCCCAGTACTAGAAAAAAAAAATTTTTTTAAAGGCTGAGGATTCATCTCATTGTAGAGGTACGTGGAACCACGGAGAGGAAGAGGTGAGCTGGAATCCAGAGGAAGAGAGCAGAGCTGGAAGGAGTGAGATTCCTTCAGGCTGTTGGTGATCTTTGAACTGTCCAACATCTGTGCCCAGGCCCTACGGCCAGCAGGCACCTAGCCACTTAGTGTCCAGATAGTTATCTGCATATCTGAGATCTCCACCATCCACCCCGACCAAGCATTATGGGTTTTAGCTGGAAATAATTAAGGAACCCTTAGGGTAATTTTGGCAGGTCAGCAGTCGCTGTGTCCAGCTCTTAGAGGTGGCTAGAGACCAGCAACATCAGGAGATGTGCTCAGGGCCATATGTCTGCTTAGTCATGTCACCTTGAGCCACATCTCCATTCATTCAGGTATTTCCCTATAATGTGCAGATGCTCTCGTTTCTTGTTTCAGAAAAATCTTCCCACTTTGCTCCCTGCTTTAAATCTGCCTTCTGGATGGGTGCAGTGGCACACATCTGTAATCCTAGTGGCTCAGGAGGTCAAGGCAAGAGGATTGTGAGTTGGAGGCCAGAGGTGGCCTTGTAACTTACCAAGATCTTGACTGAAGACAAAGAATTTAAAAAGGCACTAGGGGTGCAGCTCGGTGGTGGAAAGCCCTGGGTTCAATCCTCAAGAACTGCAAAAAATAAAAAATATATTGAAAATAAGCCCCCCTTCTTTGTCTCTGTGGCAGCTAGGTGTGAGGGGCAGCGTCTTCTCCTTAGTGTCTGGATGGGTCTCCGAGTGCCAGCCATGCCTTTCCTCTGGCTGGGATATTGGAGAGCAGTTGGTTTATCCTCTGGTGTTGGCTTCATCTTTCTCCCAGGAGCTCTTTCAGAATGTATACCCTGAAACAGGAAGGCCGGAGGCCTCCGTGCCCCGCTCAGCCCCCCTCACCAGGACAGCTTCGGCCCCTTCATTCTCTCTGATTCCTTCGCTTCCCTTTGCAGGAGCTGGAGAGGCGTGGCTGGACCAAGACCTCCCCTGATGTGAGCAGGCTCCCTCCTCCCCCACCTCCTGTTGCCACCACGTCAGGAAACCTCCTCAAACCCTGGCCCTCAGGGGAGAGGTAACAGGAGCGCAGAGCCGAGACCATGTGACGGCGCTGGCCTCTGCCACCGCCGTCCCCCCACCCTGGCCCCAGGCCTGGCACCATGATGTTCCGAGACCAGGTGGGCATCCTCGCTGGCTGGTTCAAGGGCTGGAATGAGTGTGAGCAGACAGTGGCCCTGCTGTCGCTTCTGAAGCGGGTCACCCGGACACAAGCCCGCTTCCTGCAGCTCTGCCTAGAGCACTCACTGGCAGACTGCAGTGACATCCACCTGCTGGAGTCGGAGGCCAACAGTGCTGGTGAGTTTGTGCCCCAGAGATGTGGGTGCAGCTGGGGGGAGAGCCGGAACAGGTGCCAGGTGCCCATGGAAGCAGCCAAGAGTGGGGCTGAGAAATTCGGGGTCTGTGCTTGTCCGACACAGGGTAATGGCAAATATCCTCGTGTGTGTAATGGGAGACTGCCGGGGGAGGGTAGCACAAACCGGAAACTGCCCCTGACAGAGGAGGGACCATGTGAGGGGCTTGTGTGGGCAGCTGGAAGGCACAGACTAAAGTTGTTGCCTATGAAAATGAGCCATAATTTGTTTTTCAAGATTTAGGACATCAGAGCTAGGAGGGAATTTTAGAACCCTTCCAAAACTCACAAGTCATCCTGGCTTATTCTTTATGCCCAAAGGTAGGTTGGACTCAAGGCATAAACAGTCCCAAGAGCTTTGACCCCAAGCTGGGCCCAGTGTCGCACACCTATAATCTCAGCGACTCAGGAGGCGGAGGCAGGAGGATCGCAAGTTCAAGGCCAGAGGCGGCCTGTGTAACTTAGCCAGACCCTGTCTCAAGATAAAAATTAAAACAAGGGGGTTGGGTGTGCAGCTCAGTGGGGGGAGTGCCTGGGTTCAGTTCTTCCAGTACCCCCCCCCACACACACACACACAAAGTTTTGAACTCAGATGTCTCAGTTCCCTAAGTCCCTCATGGAGAGGCCCTCTGTGTCCCAGCAGGTTGGCATTAGGTGGGGCAGAATTCTCTAGAACTGGCCCTAGAGTCCCAGGCAGGAGTCAGGCCAGAGAACCATCTCAAGGGCTGCTGCTAAAGCCTTTGTGGCATTCTGGGCCTCTGGGTGGGGAGCTGCTGACCCCAGCAAGAAGTGGACAAGATGGAGGCCAGAGAATACAGAGGTGGTAGACACCTGAAGACTAGCTGGGAAGGGGCCTTGAGGGGCTCCTTGCAGGGTCGGTCTGGTTAGTCATCCTCACTCTTTCCATCTTCTTAATAGTTCACATTGAGCCCTTGAGAGCCAAGTATCGTTACTTGCATTTATTAACTTTGAAAGCAGTATTCTTTGGTGGCTCTCAGGTCACACTGTCTAGGCTGAAATCACAGTTGTCACTTGCCATCTAACTAAGTAATTTCACCTCTGTATTCCTCAATTTCTTCATCTTAAAGTCAAGATGATAATTATATCTGCCTTTTCGGGTACTTATGAGGAGTCAATGAGTTGACACATGTGGAGCTCTTAGCACTGTGCTTGGAAAGTAGTAGATACCCAGCAACTGTCAATTGTTTTTATTATCAGTAACTCAAGTAGTCCCTAGAACCACCATGTGAGATAGGTAAGGTACTGTTATTATCTGTGTTATTACCAATTATCACAGGGAAGAAAACAGCACAGGCTTCAAGGATTGAGATTTGGGAGCCACAGAACTGCCTGGCGTCCCTCCCCAGGCCAACCCATCTTAGCAACAGTCACCTTTATTTTTTATTGAGTTTATGTACAAGTCACGGAAGCACTGTGGGTGTAAGGGGAGACAGTTACCCAGACGAGAACTCATACCAGCCTGGTACCCAGTCTGGCAGACAAAGAGCGGTAAGAACTCAACTGCGGTAGGCACAAAGCTCAGCCGTTTTCTGCCCCTGCCACCCTCCCAGCTGGAGAGGGCTCATTCCTTGTTAGCACCACAGGCAAGAATTCCGTGTGTGGTATGGCTCTGCCCCCAGCGTTGAAGCTCCTTCGGGATGGGCCAGTGTCTTACACGGCTTTGTCACCCTGCCCCCAACCGCATCCTGGGCAGGCAGTTGGAGAACTGTCTTAGCTCCTCATCACGACCACCGTGGTGCTGATTGCTGTGGGTTTATTAGAGCGATTTTAGTTTTGGCTTTTGTTTTCAGAACTTGTAGTAATATTATTAAACCATACAGAAGATGAAAAGTGGAGTCTGCCTTCTATACTCCTGTGTTCCCAGCCCGTGTGTGTGTGTGTGTGTGTGTGTGTGTGTGTGTGTGTGTGTGTGTGTGTGTGTGTGTTTGGTGGTGGTGGTGGTGGTACTGGAGATTGGAGAGCCAGGGCCCTGTGCGTGCTAGGCAAGCACTCTGCCGCTGAACTAAATTCCTAGCCCTTTTTACTTCATTTTGAGGCAGGGTCTCGCTAAGTAGCCCAGGCTGGCCTTGACCCTGGGATCCTCCTGCCTATTCAGTCTCCTGAATAGCTGAGATTATAGGCATGCATCACCACAGCTGACCCCACTTCTTATTTATGTTTTATGAAATAAATTCTGAGTGTATATGAGCATATTTTAATTATTTTAACTCATATAGCCAGATATCATGCATATTAGCCAATTTGCTTTTTGCACTTACAAAAATAATTTGAATACCATTCCTTACACAGCATGCCTCACTGTCATGAATGGCTGCATAGTGGAGGACTCAGTCACATTTAGAGAGCTTTACTTATGCGCCGGGGCTGGGGTTTAGCTCAAGTGGTGAAGTGTTGCTCTGCATGTGCTGAGGCCCTGGGTTTGATCCCCAGCACCACCTAATATGGGAGAAAGACTTGGCAGTCCACTCAAAAAAATCAGCCATTAAACACCCAATGAATAGCAAAGAAGCACTGACACAGTGCCCGGCATGGCACAGTGTTTCGTTCTGTTGTATGTGGGTTTGCTCTGAGTTGGACCAGACTCGATGGCATCTAACAACAGCAACACCACTTGTGTCCCAGACAGTGTTTTACCTTTATTCATCATTTAACTCTCACAAGAACTCTGTTAGCAGTGTCCATTTTACAGATAGGGAGACTGGCAACTGGAGAGGGCAAGTGGGTCACACAGTTGGCCAGAGGTGAGAGCTCAGATGTGTCCTTAGAGCGCTTGACCAGTAGTTCTACCACATGGAGCATCTGGCCCTGCTCTTCC
>VMDO01010230.1:39428-72817 GCA_007922755.1 Pedetes capensis | reverse complement strand
TAGGGTGAGAGTATACAGCCCTGACGCACACCTTTCTCAACTTTAAACCACTCAGTGTTTCCTTGTTCTATTCGAACAACTGCCTCCTGGTTCATGTACAGATTTCTCATGAGCACAATTAGGTGTTCTGGTATTCCCATTTTCCGAAGTGTTATCCATAATTTGTTATGATCCACACAATCAAATGCTTTTGCATAGTTAGTAAAACATAGATAGACATCTTTCTGATATTCTTTGCTTTCAGCTAATATCCACCTGACATCAGCAATGATGTCCCTGGTTCCCCGCCCTCTTCTGAATCCTGCTTGATTTTCCGGTAATTCCCTGTCTATATACTGCTGCAGTCACTTTTGAATGATCTTTAGTAAAATTTTGCTTGTGTGTGATATTAATGTTATTGTCCGATAGTTTCCAAATTCAGTTGAATCCCCTTTTTGGGGAATTGGTACAAATGGATCTCTTCCAGTCAATTGGCCAGGTAGCTGTTTTCTAAATCTGTTGGCATAAACATTTTAACACCTCCAGTGCTGCATCTGTTTGTTGAACCATCTCTATTGGTATCCCATACAAGAAATAAGATTTATTTTCTGCATTACAGCTAGGAAGCCATTTACTACAGTAGTTTCACAAGCTATACCAATGTCTCCTTATCTGAAGCAAGATTCTCAACAGGTAATTATATATTTTTAACCATATATTTTATTTTGATGTGAATGTTCTATAATTTGTAGTAGAATTATAGTAATACAGAGAGTTGCAAGTTGTCTTGGTTCATGTCTCCTTTCAAATCTCAGTAATTTTCATTGCATTCCTAGGCTAAAAGAAATACTCAACTCTTCCATTTATGAAGTACTTACTAGTATTAAAAAATAAGTATTTATGTCCTAGTAACTTAGCATTTTGTTTTTAAATAAACACAGGTACTAGTGGAATTTGTACCCCTGTTGGGCACTGTACAACTTCTAAAACCTAACACCTCAGAGTAGATTAAATGACACCACCCAATTTCTTGTTCCACATTGATTTTTTCATGGTGTGTGTGTATGTGTGTGTATGTGTGTGTGTGTGTGTACACACACACACACATACACACACAGGGCTGGGATTTAGCTCAGTTGTTAGAGCACTGTGCTGTAGTCTCTGAGGTCCCTAGTTCAATTCCCAGCACCGCAAAAATGGGAGAAGGACCTGGCAATCCACTCCCAAGGCAGTCCCGAAACAGTCAGCCATTAAAAACCCCATGAAGGTTGCTATGAGTCGGATACTGACTCAACGGCACCTAACAACAACAACACACATACATTTATCATAACAGTTTCTGAAAACCCATCATCACAAATGTATGGCATCACTGAAATAAATATCACAAGATGGGATGTTGAAATTGAAATGCCTTGAGTTAGTTCCATCTGTGTCCAACAGATGTCAGGACATACTGTGTTTCCTTCAATTTGAAACATCTTGTGAGCCCCTTTGACTTTGGCTTTCTAGGGTAACTTGTTGCAAAGCTTGGGAATCATGGTAGGAGTTTCAGAAACAATAATACTAATTAGGATGAGTTAAATTCTCGAATAAATCATCTAGATTAGTGTTTCTCAGTGGGGACTGGTTAGCATTTTTTAACCAAGCGAGCTACTTCAGTCCCTGTCTCTGCAAATGACTTATTGTTTAAGTCGCAACATAGCCAGATATTATGTTTGTACATATAGATATGGCATATAATTTTAAGTTTGCATTACATATTGTCACTTTTCAAACTTATTTGTAATGAGTTGTACTTGTTTAGATGAGCCTGTTGTCTTTTATATAAATGTCCTTCATGATCAATACAATTTGGTTAAATAACAAATCCTTTGTCATAGACTTAATTTTGCAAATTTGCAGGTATTAGCAAACTTCTGAATTGCTGTTGACAATTATACTTTCAGGTTTGTTGCCTAAAACAGAATAAATAAAACAAGAATATTCGTGTTTTGGTGACTTGCCATTTCTCATTCTTACATAACAAGATCAAATGTGTGAGTTTTTTTTTTTTTATCAGTACCAGGGGGTTAAACCCAGGGCCTCACACATGCTAGGCAAGTGGTGTATCACTGACGTGCTCCTATAGCTCCCTTTTTACTTTTTATTATGGGAGAGGATCTCAGTTCCATAGGCTAACTCTGTCCTGGAACTCTTGATCCTCCTGCCTCAGCCTCCTGAGTTGCTGCGTTACAGGTGTGCACCATGGCACATGGCCTAAATATGTGAAATCTTAAACAACTAGCTATTGAATAATTTAGCTTACAAAATGATCACATTTTTTTTTTCACAAAATTATTTGTATCTGTTTTTGGCATTTAAATAGAAGTATACTTGTACTTTTATTATGGCTCTTTCTTACCACAACTCTCTTAAACCTTTTTACGTATATTGGCAAAGAACTCTCAAAGGTGCTCTTTGAAGATAGACTTAATACAATCTCTGCTTTATTGCCATAGGTATACTTAACTACACACAGCAAAGGAGTTGTTCCAGCAGAGAAAGTACTGTGCTAATTAAGTTTCAAAATTCACTGTTAGAAAAATATAATTCTAAAATATAAACTTGATGTTTTCAAAAACTACTTGGTTGGCAGTTGTAATAGTAAAAGGAAAGTGACCATTATTTGAAGAAATACATTACCTCCTCTGTTTATTAAGAAAATGTTTTCTCTCCATATTTCTTTTTTCTTCCTTTTTCTTTTTTCTTTTTTTTTTTTTAAAATACAGAGTCTCACTATGTAGCCCAAGCTGCCCTTAAACTTGAAATCCTCCTACCTTGGCCTCCCTAGGGCTGGGATTACTGGTGAGTATCACCATGCCTGGCTTTTCATGTTCCTTAAACTCACAAAAAACTGCTTCTGTAGTTGAGTTCATTTTCTAAGTGTCTAATTCATCTAGTAGTTATGATTTTTAAATACTTGATTTACTCGATGAACCAAAAATGACTAATTGCTTTTGTCAATATCATGTTTTACAGTTGCTAGGTAATTCATTATACTGTTCACAGTTTTTCCTCCATTGACTCATATTAATATTTATTTATTTATTTTGTGGTGCTGAGGATTGAACCCAGGTAGGAGAGTGCTATCTCCCATGATAGGAGAGTGCTTTACCACTGAGCTATACTTCCACTCCTTTTAATTGATTAATTTTATTCACTTATTTATTTTTGGGACAGGTCTTGCTGTGTAGCTCAGGCTAGCCTCAAGCTCACAATCCTCCAGCCTTTACCTCCCAAGTGCTCTGATCGTTGTTTGTGCCACTATGCCTGGCTTTGTTTTTTAACTAATATAAACAAAAATAAAAATTATATGTATTAATTGAATCATGATTTTTTAACTAATGATCCACATTAACAGTATTAGGTTTGATTAGTAATTTCATATGTACTGAACAATTTTTTTATTGTTAAAATATTCAGTTACAAATTTAGAATCAAAATTTTCTAATATGCTGAGTTTTAAAATCAATTGGCTTAATACTTTATCTTCTAGAGCACTTTTTGCCAGGTACAGCTTGTATATATATGAATAAAATGAAGCCAGATAGACATGGCACTTGTCTTTTGAAAGAACAAATTTACAACTATGTTTTGGGAGTATTTTCCCATCAAAATCATGGGCCACTTATGGAACTATTATAGTAATGGAGATAGATAACTAGATAACTTACTGATATTTTATTCTAGTTATTTTCCTTAGGAAATGAGGAAGAGACTACTTTTCTAGCTGTTTTTCCTAGACAAATAGAAAGAAAAACCTCTGACCCTAAGGTAAAATTTATGAAGAACTTTGATTTGCCTAACCTTCTGTCTTTCCTACTGTGTGTGTGTGTGTGTGTGTGTGTGTGTGTGTGTGTGTGTGTGTTTGTTTTAACACAAGTATTAGAGTTTTCATAGATAGAAAATTACTGAGCATAATAAAGTAGCCTCATCTTAAGAATAAGAGAAACTAATGATTCTTAGTTCATAGGCATATCACTGTTGTGTCTGATCCCGTCAGATATTGGAAGCTAAGCAGGGTTGGGCCTGGTTAGTACTTGGACAGGAGACTGCCTAGGACCACCAGGTGCTGTAGGCTTGGGAGAAGGACCTGGCAACTCACTCCCAAAACACAATCAGCTATTGAAAACCCTAGAAATTGCAGAAAAGCACTAACAATAGTTTTTCAGCTGTTGTACATAGGGTCACTATGAGTCGGACACTGACTTCTTGTCACCTAACAACAACTGTTAACTCTCCTTTTGTCTCGAACCTTTGCTGTACTACTAGTGAGCTAATAATACAGTGTATACCGTATCCATATGTAAGTAAGGTACACTAGGAGTTGGACACAAAGCCATAGAGTATAATTAATGAATGTTCTATGATGAACAAAACAGAAACCCTTATATCCTTTCATAGTCTTGTAGTTAGCTCTCAGTGCTATAGCAAAAGAACAACCCAAACAAACTGGAGGAAGAGGTTTATTGGGAGCTCACAGAGAATCTGTCCATAATATTGGCAGGGCAGGCATGGTGGTGGCAGCGGCAGCAATAGGGCCTGTGGTAGATGACTTCTTGACATGGCAGACCAGGAACATGGAGAGACCAGGGCTATAGGTTCAAGAGTAAAACCTCCAAAGGTCCACCTCCCAGTGGGCTATTTCTCCCAAAGGCCAGCCTTCCAGAGTTCCAATCTCTCAGGACAGCAACACCAGCTAGGGACTAAATAACATGACCTTTTGGGGACAATTTAGGTCCAAACAATAGTGTCTACCACTTCTGCTTCTGACTGAATGTATAGAAATACATGTAGCTTAAGTGCTAAGTCATGCTACCTACTCCACATCAAAAACTGACAGACAACAGCATGTCAACAGCTGAGTTTGTAAATAATGACTCTTCCTAACTGCTTGAAGTGATGTTCTTGGTAGCATAGAAGACAAAATACCTATTTCCTTGTGGGGAGTGGATATTCCCCATCAAACAAAGCAGAAATATATAGAATATTTAACAGCTGAGACTTGTTTTTATTGAAATGTGTATATTTTAAAACTGAGAATATTTGGGGGCCTGGGGATATATCTCAATGTGGAGCCCTTGCCTAGCATGTGTCAGGCCCTGCATGCAAGCCCCAGCACTGGGAAAAAAAACAAAACAAAACAAACAAACAAAAAACATTTTCAGTAAAATTCCTGTATAAAAGGATGTTTAGATTTTATGTCACTTTCAAATGTAATTTAAAATAATTTGGTTTTGAATAAGAGTATATTCAGATTATATATCATTGTCAATTGCTTATTCATCAGTTAGAAGTAAATGAATCCTTTATGGATGTTACTTTGGTTCTATGAGCAATCTTATTTTTCCTCATTCAGGGTAGGCTTTGTTACCCTGTATACAGTAAAAAATCCTAAAACCCTCAAGGGGGCAGCAGAAGTCTGATAGCAGACTACTGCTGAGGGAAGAAGAGAATCTCCTTAGGGGAAATGAGAAGTCTTCACTGGAATGGTACTGTAGGCCTTTGCTCTCAGAACCCTAAGATATTGGATCTATTGGGATACAGGAAACCCAATATCCATCTGGTAGTTAAGCCTGCTAGTCTGCAAAACCCTCAAGAAAAGGAAAGTGCTTCTTGCTTTTATTTTCTTCTCCTGCTATTATTGTATGTTTATTGATTGCTTACTGTTTGTCAAGCACTGTATTAAATGCAGGTGATATCTAGATGAGGCAAAAAAGTGTTTGCCTTCAAGGGGCTTGCTTACAGTACATTAGTATGCAGATAAACTTCATTGTATAAAATGAAAACTCCATAATGTACCGTGTTATATATAATATACAGTTATGTGATATATTGTCTAAGCATAAAGAAAGGAACAACTAAGTCTGGTTTAATTAGCCATTACTATACTCATTTTTATACACTAGAAAAAAATATTTATTAATGTAGTACTTGAATGTAGTCAAATTGATGCACTGTAAGTTAGTTACACCTAATATATTTTAGGATAATAGGAGTATTTCTTAGTTTTCAGCATTAGTCCTTTGGTAATTATTTATGTTAAGTAATATTTAATAAAAAATGAATTATATATTACTTTCTATGTATATACATTGTGAATATATGTCAATATATGCCTAATGTACTTCTTATTTTTAATAATTTGCCTATAGCCTGTTGAGTTTCAAGGGCACCAAGTAAAAGGATCAGCTACTAGTGATATAATGGTCAGAGGACACAGCTTACAGCCAGGATGCAGTCAGTTTCCAGATAACATTGAATATGAAAACTTCTTGACAGATACTTGCTATATGACACCAGAGTTGCCTAGCACTTGTATGCAAACTGACTTCTTGCAGGTAAAAATATATTTATAGTTGTATCTTGCCCAATCACTTTCTTTTTGTCAGTAAACTTTGTAAAGAGATTATAGTTAAATCTCTGTATAAAATAAGTATAAGACTAAATCGACAAGAAGTGTAATATCTCAAATCAAGCTGCATAAGACAAGTAGTAGGCTTTCCTATTTGTTTGCATATAGTTGTCGGTAATGGTCAATTGTATCCTACTTTTTAGCAGTACCCATGGCCTCTAGTTTCTGAGGCTTTCTATGGTTATTGTAACAAATCAGCTTACTTTTTATTAGGGTTGCCTATAGTAGATATTTGGTTTGACTGTCCTCTATATTGCCAAATCTCCCTGTTGTCTTAATATTGTATTGTCATTCATGGTTACTGTTGTTTCTTAGTTTCATCAAAGATGGAGTTTTTGTTTCTCGTTCCCCATGTTGTCTGAGGGAAGAATAAATTTGAGAGTACTCTGTAGTGAAAAAGAAACTTATGTTCATTTGTTTTATTTCTAATTGTTTTCACATATTAGCTATTGCTATATGTTATATGGAGAAGGACCTGGCGATCCACTCCCAAGGCAATCCCGAAACAGTCAGCCATTGAAAACCCTGTGAGGGTCGCTATGAGTCGGATACCGACTCGACGGCACCTAACAACAACAACAACAATATGTTATATATCCTGAGTTCATTAAAAATGTTTTAATGCAAAATGACTAGCCCTACCAAGAGAGTTAAGTGCCTTTTTGAATAAGTGTGATATTTTGCTAACATGTCATTCTCTGAACTTTAAACATCCTGAATTTCATCAAATTTTAAGATACGATCACTGTAAGAAGCGTCATTTTGTTACATACCACTCAGAAAGAAGAGTAGTTAATTAAGCATTATATAATGTTTCATCAGTTAGACTTTAAAATCTTTAAAATTTTATTGTGGCAAAAATATATTGCTTAGGCCTCTTTTTTTTTTTTTTAACTACCAGGAGGTTGAACCCAGGGCCTCACACAGGCTTTGCAAGTGCTCTACCAATGAACCGTACCTCCAGCCAATTTTTTACTTTTTATTTTGTTACAGGGTCTCGATAAATTACACAGGCTGCCTCTGGCCTCGAACTCAAGGATCTTCCTGCCTCCGCCTCCCTAGTCACTGGGAATACAAGCATATACCATCACATCTGCCTAAGCCTCTTTTTAAAATTCAGATTTCAGTACTCAGGGGTTGAACTCAGGGCGTCGCCTGTGCTAGGCAAGTGCTCTACCACTAAGCTACACTGTACTCCTTTTTTACCTTTTGTTTGTTTCTTTATTTTGTATTACATGGGGTTGAACCTTGGTCCTCACACCTACTTTGCAAATGCTGAACCTCCAGCACACTATATTTTTTATCTTGAGACAGACTATCGCTAAGTTACAAGGCTCTGTATGGCCTCAAACTCACAATCCTTGTGCCTCTGCCTCCTCAGTCGCTGGGATTCCAGGCATGCGCCACAGCACTTGGCTTATTTTTTTGTTTTGACACAGTTTTGCTAAGTTAGGCAGGCTGCCTCTGGCCTCGAAATTGTGATCATTCTGCCTCAGTCTCCCAAATTGCTGAGACTGTAGGCATGCACCATGGTTCCTGGTGTTTTAAAAAATTTTTGATTGACATAATTGTACATATATGTGGGGTTTAGTGTGACATTTCATTATATGTATACAATGTGTAATAATCAGATCAGCTTAATTACAGTATCCATTGCCTAAGACATTTATCATTTCTTTGTGTTGGGAATGTTTAAAATCCTCTCTACTAGCTATTTTGAAATATTCAATGAATTATTGTCAACCATAGTTATTTGACTTTGCTGTAGAACATGAGAAAGTATTCCTCTCATCCAACTGTACCTCTATACCTATTAACCGTCTTCTCTCCATTTCTCCCTCCATCTCCCCAATAACTTCCCAAGCTCTGGTGATTACTATTCTGTTCTCCAATTCTGTAGGACAAACTTATAAGTTTCCATATACATAAATGAGAACATGTTGTATTTGTATTTCTGAGGCTGATTTTTTTCACTTAACACAGTGTCTTCCAGTTTTATCCATGTTACTGCAAATGGCAAAATTTCATTTTTTATTATGGTGGAATTATATTCTGTTGTCTGTATATACCAAATTTTCTTTATCCATTCATCTGTCAAGGACATCCAAGTTGATTCCATATGTTAGCTATTGTGAATAGTGCTGCAATAATTTTGGAGTGCAGATATCTTTTTGACATGCTGATTTCAATTCCTTTGGCTATTTACTCAGTAGCAAGCTTGCAGGGTCGTGTTGTTGTTGTTAGGTGCCGTTGGGTCCGTATCCGACTCATAGTGACCCTGCATACAACAGGGGAAACACTATTGCAGGGTCATATGGTAGTTCAATTCCTAGTTTTTTAAGAACCTCTACATTGTTTTCCATAATGGCTGTACTAATTTACATTTTTACCAACAGTGTATAAGAGTACCTCTTTCTCTGTATCCTCACCAGCACTTGTTATTTTTTCTTTTTTTATAATAGCCATTTTAACTGCTGGGGTAAATATCTCATTGTGGTTTTGATTTACATTTCCCTGATCATTACTTAGGTTGATCATTTTTCATATACCTATTGGCCATTTGCATATTCTCTTTTAAGAAATGTCTATTCAGATCCTTTGCCCATTTTAAAATCTGATTGAGCTTTTTTGCTGAAAATGAGTTATTTGAATTCCTTTTATATTTTGGATGTTAATCCTTTTTCAGATAGTTTGTTTATATTTTCCCCCATTCTATAGGTTGTCTCCTTAACAATCCCTTCAGTCAGCTTTCTTGATTGTTTTCTTTGCTGTGCAGAAGTTTTTTAGTTTGATGTAATCTTGTTTGTTAATTTTTGCTTTTGATGCCTATTTTTTTTGGGTCATATCATCTCCCAGATGGAGATGGTAGTTATCAATTATTATTGATATATCCAAAGAAAAATGAAGCATAAATATATTCTACTTTATTTGGCAACATGGAGGTCATCGTTGAGCTTGGCAAGAGCAATTTTAGTGAAGGGTGGAAACCAGTTTAAAGTAAACTGGAGAATAAATGAGAAGTAAGAGGGGGAAGACTGTGGCAAACTGCTGAAAAGATGAACATAGTCAGTTAGCCAGTCATTTATTCAGTAGATTCTTTTATTTTTATTTTTAAATTTTTATTTATTTATTTATTTTTCAGTATTGAGGGGTTGGACTCAGGGCCTCATGCATGGTTTGAAAGCACTCTACTGCTGAGCTGTACCTTCAGCCCATTTTTTATTCTTTTATCTTGAGACAGGGTCTCATTAAATTATGCAGGCTGCCTCTGGCCTTGAACTTGTGGTCCTCTGGACCTGCACCACCTGAGTCCCTGGGATTATAGGCACGCACCACCATGCACTGTGTCTTGGCTGTTTTTTTTCTTTTTTTTAAGTACTGGGGATTGAACCTGGGTCTTGTACATGCTAAGCAAGTACATTACCGAGTGTACCCACAGCCTTCAACAGATATTTCATGAGTAACTACTGTATGTTGTACTGTCAAGATTGGCCTGTGAGTAAAAGAGGTAAAGTCTTGTTCTCATAGAATTTACATTCTAGTAAAGAGAGGTAGACAGTAAACAAATATATAGTACTTAGAGGGTTTTAAATGTTGTAGACACACATATAGCTATGTAAGGGGGATAGGGAGTATAGGCAAGGATGAAGTTCTATTTAATTTAATTATTATAATTATTGTTTTTGGCAGTACTAAGGAGTTGAACCCAGGGCTTCCCACATGCTAGGCAAGTACCCTACCACTGAGCTAAACCCCCAACCCCGTTTTGACTTTTTATTTTGAGACAGGGTATCATAAGTTGTGCAAGCTACCTGTAAGTCCCAGTGACTCTGGAGGCTGGTGTAGGAAGATCATGACTGAGCTAGAGGCAGCCTGTGCAAGGTAGCAAGACCTTGTCTTTAAAAAATATAAAAGTGGTTGTGGGTGCAGCTCAGTGGTAGAGCACTTGCCTAGCATGTCAGGCCCTGAGTTTAACCCCCCAGTCCTGATAAAAAGACCAACAACAACCCTCCCAAAGCCCCAAAACAAAAAGGACAAAACCCCCCAAAAAACAAGAAGACATTTTTGCTGAGTATGGGGGCACACGCCTGTAATCACAGCACTTGGGATCCTCAGGCAGTTTTGAGAGTTCAAGGCCATCCTGGGCTGCATATTGTGTTCCACGCCAGCCTAGGCTACATAGCAAGACTCTCAAACAAACAAACAAACAAACAAACCAGTTTTAACAGTTTGGTGAGTAATCTTTCAAGCATTTCTTCTCTTATTCTATGTTTATAAAACATATATTAAATGTTA
The DNA here is from genome assembly GCA_007922755.1 of Pedetes capensis. Lineage (NCBI taxonomy): Eukaryota > Metazoa > Chordata > Mammalia > Rodentia > Pedetidae > Pedetes > Pedetes capensis. Next base: position 62,085 of record VMDO01010230.1, on the reverse strand, counting down.
TTGTCATATTTTAAGATGATTTGTTTCTGGAAGAAGCAACAGCAAAATTAAGTGCTGTTCTACTAATGTGAATTATATGGCCATTCAGGTCTGGAATAAGTCATTTCATTTGGGAGTAATTTCTTGAAGTTTAGATCAACTATGGCTAAACCTTAGACCTGAGTACATAGAGTACCTATTTAATCCTTGATAATTGCAGCAATTTAGACCTTTACAGTTCCATATATGATGGCTGATTTGACCTGAGCCTCATAGAATAGAAATTGATCTTTGGAATCAAATCCTTCTAACCCACATCAGTCCAAATCAGAATCTGACCCATTTCAAATAAATCTAAAGGCTTTACATTCTATATTTTATTTTCTACTACTCTTATTGATTTTAGTGAGTTTACCCTGTCCTATCCTTTTTGGAGGGCTGGGATTTAGCTCAGTGGGTAAGAGCGCTGTGCTGCAGTCTCTGAGGTCCCGAGTTCAGTTCCCAGCACCGCAAAAATGGGAGAAGGACCTGGCAATCCACTCCCAAGGCAATCCCGAAACAGCCAGCCATTGAAAACCCTATGAGGGTCGCTATGAATCGGATACCGACTTGACGGTACCTAACAACAACAACAACATCCTTTTTGGAAGAAGTTTTATAGTTCTTTGCCATTATCATATGTATATAATGTGCTTGAAATAATTATTTTTATAATGTAAATTACTAGAATTCAAACTATAGGGGAAAAATGTAGTAAGATTTTTGTTAGTGATTTTGTTTCTTCCTTCTGGATAGGTAACATCACCAGAACAAAAGATGTCTACACTGAGCCCTGTTTCTAATTTGTCTTTGAACTCAAGAGATGAAGACTTCGTGCTTGAATTTTCTGAGGAGTCCCTGAGAGGAAGAACTTTACCTGGTGATCTTTATTTTCTAAACTTGGAGGACTTTTGTTATTGTATTGCTCTAATATCTCTTTGTTCATTTAAGGTGAAGTTTTTTATTTGAGAGATAATTATTAAACCTATCTTAGAACCAGATTGTCTCATCTCCCTTGAAGCCTTTTCACAACTTTTCCTTTTGATTTTTTCTATTGCAAATAACTGTTCCAAGTACAATACTCCCTTCTAGTTCTCTGCTTCCTCCCTGCTTCTCCCACCTTTCTCATCACATATCTCTGAAATTGTTTTTACCACTGTCGATACTTCTCATACCTAAAACTCCAGAACCTGGTCCCTCTGTAGCCCTTTCTTAACTCAGAGGAATGACTTATTGCAAGTGTCTCCTGGACACCACCACTTGACCTTAGCATAATCTCTGCTTCCCTTTTGTTGCTTTGGGATGCTGGCAATCTCAGGAAATTCTCCAACTGCTGCTGGCATCATTAGACTTTCAGGCTTCAGTGTTTTCACACATTTTGACTCTTCCTTCTGAATCATTTTCTGCTTCTTGATAAGTACATTACTATTTTATAGGATCCTTTCTGCTAGCTTTTCTTTTCCTTTCTTTTTTTAATAATCTCATCAATGCATCTTCCCTTGGCTCCGAAGTTATTTGGGTGAATGCTGAAGTTGTAGGTAATTGTTTTTAGTTGTGAGTGAATGATATAAAAAAGAAAAAAATAATATGGGTGGGTAGACAATTTTGAGATAGTTTAATAGATATGGTTGGTAGAAGGCAAAAAAAAAAAAAAAAGAAGTCAGTATGGGAGGAGCAGATATTCTAAAATAAATGAAGTAGCAATGGAATACTAGGTGATTGTCACAGTTATACCATGAATCTTTTACTACTTTTATGTTTGGCTGAGTTTTTGAGAGGAAGTCTTGTTATATATAATCTATAGTCTAGAGTGGGCTGGGATTTAGCTCAGTTGGTAGAGCGCTGCTCTGCAGTCTTTGAGGTCCTGCGTTCGATTCCCAGCACCACAAAAATGGGAGAAGAACGTGGCAATCCCGAAACAATCAGCCATTGAAAACCCTGTGAGGGTCCCTATGATTTGGGTACGACTCAACAGCATGGAACAACAACAGCCTGGAACTTTCTGTGTAGCCATGCTGGCCTCAAACTCACAATCTTCCTGCCTCCATCTCCTGAATGCTAGGATTCCAGGCCTGTACCACCATGCCCAACTATGAATCTTTGACTCCCCCCCCCCCCCCCCCCCCCCCCCCCCCCCCCCCCCCCCCCCCCCCCCCCCCCCCCCCCCCCCCCCCCCGAGGTACTGGGGGTTGAACCCAGAGCCTCACGCTTGCATGCTTTGCAAGTGCTGGACCACTGAGCTGCATGCCTAGGCCATTTTTTTCTTTTTAACCTTTTGAGATGGGGTCTTGCTACATTGTGCAGACTGCCTCTGGTCTGGAACTTGCATGATCCTCCTGCCTCTGCCTCCCAAGCCGCTGGGATTACAGGCATGCGCCACCACGCCTGGCTGAATCTTTGACTTCTTTAATGGAGTCTGAACTTTTCTGTCAGTTTTGCACGATAAACGTGCTACTAGTACAACATAGTACTTTATAAAAGAATATTTATTGTCTCACTTACTGCTCTACTACTTCCCATATGATCTCCCTAATTTACTTCCAACAAAATAGGAAGGTACTTTATTATAAAACAGGAATCTATAGTAGATAAAACCTTTAGGCTTGCATAGTATGATGTATTATTCACTTATTTATATATTCAATAAATATGTATTGCTTCTTACACTTTAGGGATATCTCTGTTACTAAAGCTGCTGACAGAGGAATCATAAAATTGATTCAGATAAAATCTGCTATGAATTTACCATTATATCTTTGTGATCTGTCACATAATAATAAATCAAAACAAAGCTAAAATCTTCTTTACCCTGAATGATAACATAATTATTTATGAAATAATAAATATATAAAGGAAGTTAACATCACATAGTATTAAATGAACCATGAATGTCAGTTTCTAGAGAAGGAATAGAAAATAGATATTTTAAAAAACTAGTCTGGGTTTACCCATGCTTAAATTTAAAACATATACTGTCTCTTATCTCTAGTTAATGAACTCACTTTCTTTTAGCAAAACAAAACAACAAAAACAAAAACAAAAACCAACCAAAAACTAGTTGTGGGTTCTTATTCTGATTCTGCCATTTGGTAAACATATTCCCTTTGGTCTCTTGTAATCTCATCTGTAAAATGAGAATAATGTATCTGTTTTTCATTTTTGTTTTCTTTTTTGTTTTACTTTTAAAAGTTTTATTTTGTTCAATTGTACTCACTACTCAACATAATTATTCCAAAGACAGTAAGATACAGGAAAATATAGAAAATCCACTTAGAAGGCAATGAACAAAATGATGTTGTTAGGAAAATGGTGCATCTTTTCTTGGATTTAAAATGCTTTGAAAACTTAAGTGCTATATAAATATAATGTGAAAAAAGTCCTTAGCTAAATAGATGACTAAAAGAACTTCAAGTTTTTGATTAGTCTTAAAAGGTTTCAGAATATATAAATTAAATTTTGAAATTTTTATTTTTGAGATTAAAACTATTAATTTTTTAAAAGAAAATTATGTATTTTTTTTCTTTGTAGGGCAAGTTAGTACTTTTTGCTTTTGTATAAATATAAATGTTGACTGTTTTCTTTGTTGTTAGGTGCTGTTGAGTCTAGAACCTAGGTAATGACTGATAGTATATTTTTATTTAATTAGCATTCTGTTTTCTTTCAGGGATGAGAAAATTTAGTTCTCTGGAGAATAAGAATGTTCAAAGACTTCCATTAGTAAGTAGAACCCAAGTTCCATTTATTAGTTTGCCTCCTGCTAGTGAACCAGCTGACATAGATTCGAGCTCTTTTGTGATTGACTGTGACACACCAGAGTCTTCTGGTTCTCCCATGTTCAACTTATGTGAAGGGTCAGCAATTCTTCCTTTTAGCTTTGGGCCTGAGGACCAAAGTGACACTTCTTCCTCTGAAGAATCTAGGGAAGTGACTCTGGGAGATATTTCACTGCTCAACAATAAATCTACTGAAAGCAAGTGGCTAAAATATCAAAACACATCCCAGTGTAACTTGACTGCTCTAAACAGGGTGGATAAGAATGTAACAGATGGCTTCTTTGCTGAGGCTGTTTCTGGGATGCATTTCAGTGACACAAGTGAAAGGCAGAATGACACTCTGAATGAAAGCTCTTCAGATTCTGTGTATTTACAAATGATAAAAGGCGTGCTCTATCAACAGCAGCAGGATTTTATCAGTCAAGATTTCATTTCCAGAAAGAAAGGACTTTCTTTGAATTTAAAGCAGATTGACAAGACTCAAGAAATTCAAAATGTGTTAGAAAGATATATGTCCTACAACTACAGTGGGAAGAACTTACAGGTGAGGAAATGCATCAGTGTCTTGGTGCATTTTTCCCCAATAGTTGCCGTCTGAATTTAAACAAAGAAATTAACATAATTGTATAGGAGCAATTTTATTTTTGGAGCTAATGGCTCTTTTTGATCCAGAACTCTACCTACAGTCACATCACCTCCTTTGACTTTCCTGGTAGTCTTTTCAAGAAATTGTGAACATTAAATGAAATTACATATTTGAAAGTCTCTAGTGCAGTGTATGGCACATAATAGGTATTTACTCAATTATAGTAGCTATTATTCCACTACTACTATTATTATGCTTGTTTTTATTTTTGACTATTAAGTCGATCTTGTTGATTAAATTATTATTAGGGTAATTTCATTGTTGTTGGGTGCTGTCCAGTCGGTGTCCAACTCATAGCGACCCTAGGTACAACAGGTGAAACACTATTGTCAGTGCTTCTCTGCTATTCATAGGGTTTTCAATGGCAGATTGATTTTTAGGAGTGGGTTGCCGGGTCCTTCTCCCAAACCTACAGCACTTGGTGTTCCCAACTGGTCTCCCATCCAAGTACTAACCAGGCCTGACCCTGCTTAGCTTCCCAGATCTGATAGGATCAGATGTCACAGTGCTATGGCTGCAGAGTATTAGGGTAAAGGCACATCTGTTATACATTGGTTGTGAGTCATTCTTATTATAGTCATAACCAGAAAGGGAGGTATATAATGATCCATTCAAACCAGTTAAATTTATCTTAGCAAAAAATATTCAAAAACTTATTAAGGGGTGGACAAAAAAGTTAGTCTTATTTAGGGTTAAAAGTGCCATGCAGACCTGGGCTCAGTGGCACGTGCTTGTAATCCCAGCAACTGAGGAGGAAGAGGCAGGAAGATCGCAAGTTCGAGACCAGAGGCAGTCTGCATAATTAAGCGAGACTCTGTCTCAAAAAGTAAAAAAAATGGGCTCAGGTGCAGCTCAGTGGTACAGTGCTTGCAAAGCATGCAAGCGCGAGGCTCTGGGTTCAACCCCCAGTACTGCAAAAAAAAAATAAAAAAATAAAAAAAGTGCCATGCATAGCTGTTCTAACTCTATCTTGTTTCTCAATTAAAATTAGAAAACAATTTTCGAGCTGGGCGCAGTGGCGCATGCCTGTAATCCCAGTGGTTTGGGAGGTGGAGGCAGGAGGATTGCAAGTTTGAGACCACTTGAGGGAGTCTGGGAAACTTAGTGAGACCCAGTCTCAAAGAATCAAAAAATGGGCTGGGGGTGCAGCTCAGTGGTCCAGCACTTGCAGAGGATGCAAGCGCAAGGCCCTGGGTTCAACCCCTGGTACCACAAACAAACAAACAAACAAAACAAAACAAAACAAAAAACCAATTTTCATGGATCCTAGAAATCAAAAGTAAAATCAGTATATTTTCCTAAATGTATATTTGAAAAATAATTTACTCATTGGTGAATAGTACTTTTTGCGAGTTGTTATAATAGCTTAAATTATTCCATTTCAGGAAATAAATGGCTCTGAGCTATGCTTCCCACGTGGGCAGAAAATAAAATCTCCTTATCTTCCCCAAAGGCAAATTCACATACCAGCTGTTTTTCAGTCTCACACTCACTATAAGCAGACCTTCACATCTTGTATCATAGGTATGACAAATGTTTTTATTTCATTATGATTTCTGTTTAATGCAAGTTATAGAACTATGAGATAGTATAATTTCTTATATTAAGAATTTTCAGAGTACATTCTCCACCTGAGATTTGTTATTTTGCATCTGTTTACTTTTTGACAATAACTATTCTATCTTAAGGTCAAAATTGAGTTTTAAAAATGGGAAGTAACAATATTATCTTTTTAAAGATATAGTTTTTCATTTTTAAAAAATAGAAACAAATGACCCTATTACATTTCAGTGGAGGAATTTAAATATGATGAATGATTATGTCTGAATGTTTTGAGTACAAGGGCAAAACTCACCTTTTAAAAGGTAAATGTAGCCAGTCGTGGTGGCACATGCCTGTAGTCTCAGTGACTCAGGAGGTTGAGGCAGGAGGATTGCAGGTCCAATGTCCAAGGCTGACCCTGCCTCAATATAAAAAATAAAAAATGAGCAGGGAATGCAGCCTAGTGGTAGAGCACTTGCAAAATATAGGTGAGGCCCTGGCTTCAATCCCCAAGTTCTGTTCCCCTGACAAAAAGGGAAAAGATTAAGGAAAAAAAAGATAGATACTGCCAGGTGCCCCAGCACATGCCTGTAATCTAGGCACTTGGGAGGCTGGGGCAGGAGGATTGAGAGTTCAAGGCCAGCCTGGGCTAAATAGCAAGACCCTTTCTTAAAAAAAAATAACAGAATAATAAAATGAAAAATAAAAGATGTTAAAAATACATTATGAAACACATTAATATGTACACTGAGTATGCTGTAGTAATTAAAAAGTCTAAAGCCAGGCATGGTGTCACACGCCTGTAATCCCAGCGGCTCAGGAAACCGTAGGACAATTGCAAGTTCGAGACCAGAGGTAGTCTGTGAAATTTAGCAAGAAACCCTGTCTCAAAAAATAAGAAAAATGGGCTGAGGGTGCAGCTCAGTGGTCCAGCACTTGCAAAGTATGCAAGCGCCAGGCCCTGGGTTCAACCCCCCAGTACCATGCAAAAAAAAAAAAGTGTAGATGGTATAAAAAAGAAGCACAACATGGTAAATACGGTCTGGCAGATCTGGGTTTAATGTCACTTAGTAGTGTTCTACCTTGGACACATTATTTGGTGGTTGTAAATTTTTTTTTTAATTTGACAAAATAAAGATAATAGCTTTAAAGTAAATAAAAATATAAACTGGATGATAGTATTTTAAAAGGCTGTTTTCAGTTTTGGCTAATAAAGAGCACATACAACAATGTGTAATATAAACACAAAATAATTTTATAATTAATTTTCAACTATGTTTATTCTTGTTTTTTAGAACATCTAAATATATTGCTATTTGGACTGGCACAAAGGTTACACAAAGCTCTTTCAAAAGTTGACATGTCATTTTACACATCATCACAAGGAGAGAAACTGAAAAACACAGAAAATAATTTGCCATCGTGCTATCATAATCAACCTGCCAAACTTGTCATGGTTAAAAAAGAAGGTCCAAATAAGGTATTATTTTTGCTTCCCAGCACCTCTTCCCACATATACCTTATACTTGTCTTACTCTTAATTTAGGTATCTGTTACTTTTATGACAATCTTGGAATGATCTCTGTCCTAGGACACAAAATGGGACTTAAGATCAACCTTCAAGTTGCTTAGGAAATTATTGCATAGTAGCAAACAGCTATTGTTGTTGTTGTTAGGTGCCGTCGAGTCGTGTCCTACTCATAGCCACCCTCATAGGGTTTTCAATGGCTGACTGTTTCGGAATTGCCTTGGGAATGGGTTGCCACGTCCTTCTCCCATTTTTTGCGGTGCTGGGAATCAGGACCTCAGAGACTGCAGAGCAGCGCTCTACCAACTGAGTTAAACCCCAGCCCATGGCAAACAGCTATAGGAAATAAAAGTTTATATACTACTTTAAAGTACAGATAAAGTAGGAAGCATATGCCCAGGTTACAGTGAGAACACTGGGTAGGGGAATGTGTTCCAACTGAGAATTTAGAGATGCAGAGATGAGCCTGAAAGAAAATGAAGGTTGAAACTAGTCTACTATAGAGTCCTCAATACAAATTACAGACAAACCCAAAGAAATAGAAAAGCAGGCTGATCTCATTTATATTGCTGATGGCATGTGACGGAGGAAGTCAGGTTAGTAAAAGTGTATATTGGTTGGTAGTTTGTACTCATTTGTAAAAGTGTGCTTTCATTTATGATAATATGGTTTTCTTTTACTATTTGCATATCTCACCTCATCATTAGTTGAGTTTGTAAATTTCACTTTAAATTTTAGTTGTCAAAAGCAAGAATCATAAATAATTCATAGCCATAGAATGAAATATACAGACACTAAAAATCTTTGTATTCTTTTCAAGATTATTTGATGACATGATTATATGCTCATAATATGGTGTTGGGTATAAGGGCTAGGTTACAGAGTAGATGTATTGTGAATTTTGTTCTAAAAAATAAACGATATACATGTGTTTGTGTGTGTGTGTGTACATGTGTGAGGAAAAAGTATAGAAAGAAATGTTGCTTGTAGGTGTTTTTGGATCAATTTCAAGTTGTCTATAATGAATATGTAATCAGAGCAATAAATTTTAATTTATTGCTAATTTTCAAATCAGCTTTCATTATCAGAATAATGTAATCTTTGGAAAAAGAGAAAATAAATGGCAAAGTAGGTGATTAAATTTTAATTTATTGTTTAAATTAATAATAAAATTAAATTACATAGCAATTAATTTCCTGGGTTGCCTTGATGCCAAGCAATCTTTATAAAAGTCTTAACAAGCATAATATAAAAACAACAGAAAAAGAACATTTTTCTCACTAAATTTTAGTATCATTTTCCTTTTTTCGTTGCTGGGGATCAAACCCAGAGCTTCTTGCATGCTAGGCAAGCATTCTACCACTGAGCTGCACTGCTCTAAAATTTAGTATCTTTTTTCTCCTTAGGGTCGTCTCTTTTATACGTGTGATAGACCGAAAGCTGATCAATGTAAATTTTTCAAATGGCTTGAGGAAGTGACTCCAGGACTGTTAACACAGGAAGAGTCACAGCCCAGCATGGTTTTAAATGATATTAAGAGTATTGGCATGTATTTAAGAAGTCAAAAGATACCAGTCTATGAGGAATGCCAGCTTTTGGTGAGGTATGTTTTATGATCTCAAATAATTGCCTGTAATTATACCAGAGAATTGCATAGCAACCCTCACAGAATTAACAGGGTTTTTTTTTGTGTGTGTGTTGTTTTGTTTTTTTCAACAGTGGGTATGAACACAGGGCCTCACATGTCAGGCAAGTGCTCTGCCTCTACGCTATATCCCCAGCCCAATCAACATTATTAAAAGAGATTGAGATAGGAAAAGTATCTAAGAGACAGTACCTCAATTTCTATGTTATAGAAATTGATAGTACCTCCATTTTAAAGTTATTTTGGCCCTCTCTAAACATCAAGAGGTGTCAGCAATATCAGCATAACTGGCAGGAGGCTATTTTTCTAAACATTTTAATCTATATTCATGGCCATTCTTCATGGTCCTAAGAGAAACCCTATTGAGCAAACCACAGTAATAATTTTTGGCAATGCAGGGTAATGGACAAGTCATCTTTTACAAGCCTAAACTACCTACTCTATAAGATAATAGAATGCTACTTTTTAGAAACATGTCTTATGAAAGTGAGATTATTAAAAAAGTAAACATAATGACCATTTGCATTGTAATTTAATAATAATTTACCGTGAACTTACAGATGCCAGATTTTGTTCTAAGCACTTCATATGTGCTTCATTCAGTCATCACAATAATGTATAAAATAGAGAGATAATGGGAATAAGTTGTTATTCTCATTTTATAGTTATTGAAACTGGGATGGTGTATGTGGCACATGTTTTTCCTCTCTCCATCTCTTTTTAAACTGATGACAATTCTGTGAGAGTTATTTTTTTTCTTTGATGGAATATACTTATATTGTGTATATGTGTATGGAAGTAAATAAGTATGTACAACTTTGGTTCTTTCCTTTACAAGCTGTATTTTAAGGATTTAAAAATATTATACCTTAATATTTAAATTCATTTTTATTTTTTATTCTTTTTTCCAGAAAAGGATTTGATTTTCTGAGAAAACAGTATGGCAAACTAAAGAAATTCAATACTATAAATCCTGAATTTTATAGTGAAACAAAAAGCAAACTTTATCTTAAGCTGAGTCGGAAGGAAAGTTCCTCAATTTATAGCAAAGGTAAGTGGATCTAATCATGTTGGTGATTCAGTTACGCATAGCTGAGTATCTTCATTACATATAGCTTTGTAAATTCTTTATTTTAAAGTGAATTCTTTGAAAATTATTGTGTTATAATAAATTAAATCATTTCTGAAAAGCATATTTAAAATTTTAAGAGCTTTTAAAAAACTTTATTAAAATAATATCAAAGCAACTTTATTAAAAATTCACACCAAGTTCTTGGCATGATATAAATCAATATATTGATTCAAATGTACTTTGACCTAATATTGAAAATTAACTGAAAATGTAATAAATTTGTCAACACTTCTTTCATTCCTTCCCAATGCTGACTTTCAAATTTTGTATATTTGGAAACAAAATCTTTTAAAAAATTGTCGGGATTCGTTTCAGGCCTGGCAGAGGTCAGAGCCTTGCCCTGACACCAGGTGGGTATCGGGGACCCACTGGACGAGGCTGGTGTAATGGTCGGAGGTGCCAAAGAAGGACCTCAGGAGACCTTCTGCAGGAAACAACGAAGGGAAGTTTATTGGGTTACTCTCCAAGTGGGGTGCAATCACAAGCAACCCCTGTCAAGTGCTCAAGTGCCAGCTCTAAGCCTGCAGCAAGCCTGCAGCATTCCATGCTGCAGGCTGACTGGTGGAACAGCTCAGCCTTAAAGACACAGCTACAGGCAGCTGATGTTCCGCTGGGCTGGAGGTCCGGTGGTCTTGACTCTTGCAGCTTGCATTCTCTGCCTCCCTCCTTCCCAAGGATGGGAGGAATTGGGAGGCTCTTCGTGGCTTGCTTGTAGCCTTCGGCACTTCAGGGCCCCTGGTCTTGACGTAGGCTTGCTTGGAGATCTTCCGCTGGATTGGGGAGTGCTGGATCACGGTGATGGGGTCCAGGTAGCTGTTGAGGGACTGTGAGATATGAAGGGGTGAAAGGGGTCCGGGAGCCCTGCTTATATAGGGTCCCGGGGGGGGCATGTACTGGGTTAGCCAATCAGGGTATATTCCTAACAAGAACAGCAGATGAACTGTCATACTTGCCAGGTAGGGACGGTTATTTAACTGAGATGCTAAGGGTAGCCAATCAGAATTGAGGTAGTTGAGACTGGTCAGGCTGGTCAGGGGCCATCTTTGCTCACTTGATGGGAGAGGTAAGAACGAGTCAGTGGGATGTGGCCCTGGGGTCACTTAGAGGTCAGTCCCTCAGGCTAGTATGAGGGACCCTAGTTATGGGGTGCATTTTAAAAATCCCCAACAAAACATAAAGATTTTAAAAAAGTCCTTTGTTGTTGTTGTTGTTACGGGCCTTCGAGTCGGTATCCAACTCATAGCGACCCTCATAGGGTTTTCAATGGCTGATTGTTCGGGATTGCCTTGGGAGTGGATTGCCAGGTCCTTCTCCCATTTTTGTGGTGCTGGGAGTTGAACTCAAGACCTCAGAGACTGCAGTGCAGCGCTCTACCAACTGAGCTAAATCCCAGCCTAAAAAGTTCTTTAGGTCCCCTAAATTGAATTAATCATTATCTTTGGTTTCATGACCTACTCTTACATAGCTTGGTTTTCTTTAGTTATTTTATTAGTTAATTGGGGTTTTTTGTTTTTGTTTTTGTTATTTGTTTTTGTTTTGTTTTAGTATTGTGATATTGAACCAGAGACTCGTGCATTGTAGACAAGTGCCTTACCCCTGAGCCATACCTCCAGCCTCTTTTTTAGTTTCTATTTTATTTTATTTTGAGGTATGGTCTTGCTAAGTTGTGCTCGTTGCGTCTGGTTTTGAATTTGGGATCCTCCTACCTCGCCCTTCTGAGTTGCAGGGAATACAGGCATGTGACATAGTGCCTGGCTAGTTAATTAGTTATTTAAAATAATGTAATAAGTATCTGGACAGACAGGGTGGTACATGCCTATAATCACAGCAACTCGGCAGGCAGGAGGACCAAAAGTGCAAGGCCAGAGGCAACCTGTATAACTTGGAGAAACCTGGTCTCAAATGAAAAAGTAAAAAAATGGGCTGGGTGATGTAGCTGAAAGGTAGAGCATTTGCAAAGCATGTGTGAGGCTCTGGGTTCAACCCCCAGTACCACAAAAATAAATAAATAAATAAATAAATAATCAATCAATCTGAACCCACAAACCAAAACAAAGTCTAGTACCTCTATGCCAACATAACTTTAATGTAAGGTGACAGTGCTAACTCATCCAATGTCATTCTTAACCCAAGAAAATTATTTTGTCCTCTGAGTTCATCAACATCTTGCTTTCCTTGTATATAAACTTATATAAATAAATTTCTAAGGAGTACCTTTACAATGTTTAGTTTTTAATCTCATTAAAATGGTATTCTATATATAATCTTTTATATTTTTCACTTAGTATGTTGCTATAATTTATCTGTATTTTTGGTATTAATTTAAAATCCATAGACTAGATTATTTGATTTTACTGTTGTATATTGCCAGCAACCATAGCACTGTGGCGTCCGATCTCGGAAGCTAAGCAGGATCCGGCCTGATTAGTACTTGGATCCGAGACTGCCTGGGAACACCAGGTGCTGTAGGCTTGGGAGAAGGACCTGGCAACCCACTCCTCCAAATCAATCCGCCATTTAAACCCTGTGAATTACACTGACAATAGTGTTTTGCCTGTTGTATGAGTCAGATACCAGCTGGACGGCATTTAGCAACAACATTGTATATTATTTTATTTTGTGAATATGTCACAATTTGTTCATTCATTCTTTCACTGATGGTCGTTTGGGTTTCTAAGTTTTGCCATTCTGAACAGTATGCTCTGAGTAGTCTTGTATTCTCTGGTAGATGTGCAAGAGTCTCTTTTGAATATAATCCTAGAAATGAAAATCCTGCATTGCAGGATATGAGAATGATACACACATTTTTACTTTGTGCCAAATTATTTCCATAGTGGTTATATCAACTTTTACGCCTACAATCAAAGTGTAAGAGAACCTGTAAATGTCTCCCCAAAAGGGTGTAAAGTGATCTTATTGTGGTTTTAGTTTACATTTTTCTGAACACCAATATTTTGTTTTTTTGTGGTCCTGGGAGTTGAACCCAGGGCCTTGCACTTGCATACTTTGCAAGTGCTGTACCACTGAGCTGCACCCCCAGCCCATTTTTTTTAGTTTTTGAGATAGGGTCTCAGTAAATTATGCAGATTGCCTCTGGTCTTGAACTTGCAATCCTTCTGCCTTTGCCTCCCAAATTGCTGGGATTATAGGTATGTGCCACTGTGCCTGGTCCAACATCAATAGTTTGAAATGCTCTTCATGTATTTATTAACTGTATGTGTTTCTTCTTACCCATTTTACTCTTGGGTTTTTAGTAATGTTTCATTTATAGAAGTTCTTTATATGTTCTTCATGTTAATATTGATCATGTATATTGTGACTATATACTCATGTACAAAATCCTTTCAGTTAATTTAAGATACCTTCAGATAGACAGTTTTGTTGTAGTTGTTTATTTTTGCCCATGCTGGGCAAGTCCTCTATCACTAAGCTACAGCCCCACCCCCAAAATTAATTGTAGAAGGCATATTTATTCTTTCTTCCTCTTTCTCTCTTTCTTTTTTCTTTCTTTCTTTCATTCTTGAGGAATTTTTTGGTATTGTTTTAAAATTTTTTTCCTTAAGTAAAATGATTTGCCTGTATTTTCTGCCAGGTATTTTAAAATTTTGTTTTTGATATTTAAATTTTCAATCCATGAATGTTTTTATATGGTATGAGATAGACATCCAGTTATCCCCCCTTTTTCTTAAATTGTTACCTTTACTAGAATAATAACCATTTTTTACTTATGTCATTTAATCAAATTTAAAATAGTGTATATCTGTCTCTGGAGTCTGTATTTTATAGTGTTAATCAATTTGTAAATCCTCATGGCTGTTCTACACTCTCTTATTTATTGTAGCTTTGTAAGTCTTGATTTCAGATAGTACATGTTCTCCTTCCTTTTTCTTAGATATGACCTGATTATTCTTGTCTTTTTCCCATTCCACGTGTATTTTTGTTGTTGTTGTTGTTGTTAGGTGCCATTGAGTCCGTGTCCAACTCATTTTGACCCTGTGTACAATAGGCAAAACACTATTGTCAGTGCTTCTCTGCTATTTATAGGATTTTCAATGGCAGATTGATTTTGGGGAGTGGGGTGCTGGGTGCTTCTCCCAAGCGTACAGCTTCTGGTGTTCCCAGGCAGTCTCCCATCCAGGTACTAACCAGGCCTGACCCTGCTTAGCTTCTGAGATCTGATGGGATCAGAAGCCACAGTGCTACCGCTGTAGGCCCCGATATATATAGGGAACTCAAACAACACGGTAGAAAACAAATAACCTGATTGAAAAATGGGCAAAGGACCACAGTAAACATTTTCCCAAAGACAACATACAAATGGCCAACAGGCATATGAAAAAGAGCTCTATATTACTGGGGAAATGCAGATCAAGACTACAGTGAGATACCATCTCAAACCACTTTTGAAAAGCTAGTATGGAAAAGGCCAAAGATACCAAGTATTGGTAAGAATATGGAGCAACAGGAATCTTGATACACTTTTGATGAGAATGTTAATTAGTATTACCATTGTGGAAAATAGTTTGGGGATTCCTCAAAAAATTAAAAGTATATCTATCATATGACCACCCAGTTCCACTAGTGGGTATATATATTCAAAATAAATGGAATCAGTATCTCGAAGAGGTATCTTTAGTCCCATGTTTATTGCAGCTTTATTCACAGTAGCAAAGATGTAGGAAAAAATTGTGTCCTTCAATGGAAAAATAGGTAAGGAAATAATGGAACATTATTCAGCCTTAAAAAAAGAAAAGAAAGAAATACTGACATTTATGACAACATGTATGGACTTAGAGAACTTTATGCTAAGTAAAATTAGACATAGGCAAGTTTTAGAAGGTATCACATATATATGAACCTATAGTAGTTGAATTTAGAGAAACAGGAGAGTAGAATAATGGTTGCCAGGGATTGAGTGATGGGGAAAATAGGGAGATGTTAGTCAAAGAGCACAAACTTTCTGTTATCAGTAAGTTCTAGAGATCTAATGTACAGCATGATAACTATAGTTAATAATTATGTATTGTGGCTAGACGCAGTGGTGGACACCTGTAATCCCATCGACTCAGGAGGCAGAGGCAGGAGGATCACAAGTTCGAGACCAGAGGCAGTCTGCGTAATTTAGCGAGACCTTGTCTCAAAAAGTAAAAAAAATGGACTGGAGGTGCAGCTCAATGATACAGCACTTGCAAAGCATGCAAGCAGGAGGCCCTGTGTTCAACCCTGAGTACCACAAAAAAAAAAAAAAGAAAGAAAAGAAAAGAAAAATTATGTATTGTGTACTTGAAATTTGCAAAGGGAGTAGTCTTAAGAGTGCTCACCAAATGCACACAAAAGTAATTGTCAGGTGATGGATTATGTTAATGAACTTGATTATGTGAATCATTACACAAGATATATAAAATACCATGTTGTTGGTAGGCGTGTAGCTCAGTGGTATAGCAGGGGCTTAACATGCACAAGGCACTGGATTAAATCCCCAGTACCACCTCAACCCCCGTTGGATACCGTGTTGTATACCTAATTATATTCACTTTTTTATTTGTTATTATACTTCAGTAAAGCTAAAGGGAAATGTTTATCTTTCAGATGATCTTTGGGTGATTTCAAAAACCCTAGACTTTGAACTAGATACTTTCATTGCGTGTAGTGCTTTCTTTGGACCATCATCTACCAATGAAGTGGAGCTGCTGCCTTTGAAAGGCTATTTCCCTTCTAATTGGCCCACTAATAGTAAGTATTACCATGTCCATCTTTATTTATATTTAAAAAGAATAGACATGGGAGGCACTAAGAGCAAGAATGCTGGGTGTGAGATTGTTGATTAAAGCCAACGAAAAACAGCTACCCCAAGTTTCTAATATTGTATACAGTGTATTCCTGAAAATATACCTGAAAGTTGAATATGTAAATATTTCTGGAATTCCAGTCCTAGAGCTAATGATATAATTAAATATTGAAACATCACTTTTTTGTTAAAGTTGAATTGTACATAGTACATACCCAACTTTTAAATATATTAGCATTAAACATATAAATGAGAATTTTTTCAAATAATTTCTTACATCAAATTCTAATTCTCTTAGATGATGTGAAGTTACATTTAGTAAACTATTTTTACATTGAGAAGGTTTTCAAGATTCTTGGCTGGAGTAGGTTGTTGTTGTTGTTAGGTGCCATCGAGTCGATATCTGACTCATAGCGACCCTCATAGGGTTTTCAATGGCAGACTGTTTCTCGGGATTGCCTTGGGAGTGGATTGCCAGGTCCTTCTCCCATTTTTGCAGTGCTGGGAATTAAACTCAGGACCTCAGAGACTGCAGTGCAGCACTCTACCAACTGAGCTAAATCCCAGTAGAAGACTATGATTTTTGCTTGAGAGTATTATTATCTGTTTTGAGAAATTCTTCTTTTTTTTTTTTTGTGTGGTATTGGGGGTTGAACCCAGGGCTTCATGCTTGCATGCTTTGCAAGTACTGGACCACTAAGCTGCACCCCCAGCCCGTTTTACTTTTTTTGAGACAGGATCTTGCTAAATTACACTGACTGCCTCTGGTCTCGAACTTGGGATCTCCTGCCTGTGCCTCTCGAGCTGCTGGGATTACAGCTGTGTGCCACCACGCCCAGCCTTGAGAAATTCTTAATAAGATAGATTACCTGCCTTATTTTTCTTTTAATAAAGAAACCTTTAGTAAGCTGAATCTTTATCTAGTTCTATGAATCTGCAGGCTTCTCTACACATTTTGATCTCTGTAATTGTTTCTAATGGGTGAATTAGGTCCATATCTAAGTAAAGATACAGCATTTAATGACACTAGATTTCTGATATTTTAATTTTTTTGGTGGCAGGGAGAGAGATGGATTTTTTTTTTTTTTTTTTTTTTTGGCGGTACTGGGGATTGAACCTAGGGCCTCATGCCTGCATGCTCTGCAAGTGCTGGACGACTGAGCTGCGCCCTCAGCCCATTTTTTTACTTTATTTGAGACAGGGTCTCACCAAGTTATGCAGACTGCCTCTGGTCTCGAACTTGCGATCCTCCTGCCTCCACCTCCCGAGCCACTGGGATTACAGGCGTGGGCCACTGTGCCCGGCTGGAGAGATGGATTTTTGAGACGTGGTCTCAGTATGTATCCCAGGCTGTGCTGAAAACTTGGGCTCTTCCTGTCTCAGCCGTTTTGAGTGCTGGGATTAGGTGTGTGCCACTACCCCTGGCTACTCTTCTTTTTTTTAACTTAATAAACCTGGTCAGTCAGCTTGAATTTAATAAGAGCCTCATTAAATAAACATTTGTCACTTTTCATGTAAATAGTTTCATATTTGTTGCAGGTGTTTCTTTACCAATACTAGCAGTCTAATGTTCTGTTCTGCATATATTTTAATAAAATAATTGATGAAGAAATGCAAGAAAATATTTAAAAATTACACAAATGCTACTATACAGCACAAGTAGTATGCTGACTAAGGAGAACTACTGGCTATCAAGCAGTGCTACTGTGCACTCTTTTATTCCACCAGATGGATTGACATAGAGTCTACAACAATGGGTTTAAACGTAAATAAGATCATGTGCCTGGCACAGAATCAGGAAGTGTTTTGATTTGCTGTACATAGGGTCGCTATGAGTTGGATTTGACAGCACCTAACAACAACAACAACAGAAACTGAAATACAATTTAAGTTATGTGATTTATACATATTCATATATAAAATGAATGAATAGGTAGCATAATAATTTAATGGGTAAAAGTTTGAGGACCTCTGCAGGTATTTATTTTATATCATGAACTCTGAATTATATGGACTCTGAATTATCTGAAGTCTGAATTATATGAACATTTAATCAGTTTTTTTCTGATTCATTTTCTACTCCTTCTCTGTAGTGGTGGTCCATGCATTATTGGTTTGTAATGCCAGCACAGAGCTAACTACTTTGAAAAACATTCAGGACTACGTTAATCCAGCTACTCTACCTCTAACACCATACCTGTTAACAATGTAAGTCATCATTATCAGTCCATCTAGTTGAGAACCTTCCCTTTTTTTTAATTGACCCACCACTCTCCCAAACACAATGTCCTCCTCCAGGGATTGGTCCCTCCTGACAACATGTCCAAAATACATAAGACGCAGTCTAGTCATCCTTGCTTCCAAGGAGCACTATGGTTGTACTTCTTCTGGGACAGATCTGTTAGTTCTTTTTGCAGTCCAGGGTATATTCAACATTTGTCTGCAGCACCATAATGCAAAAGCATCAATTCTTCTCCTGTCTCCCTTATTCAGTGTTCAGCTTTCACAAGCATATGATGTAATTGAAAATACCATGGCATGAGTCAGGCTCACCTTCAATGTCACATCTTACTTTTCAACACTTTAAACAGGTCTTTTGCAACAGCTTTTCCCAATGCAATGAGTCTTTTTATTTCTTGAATCCTGTGTCCATGGGTGTTTGTAGAACCAAGTAAAGCAAAATCTTGGACAACTTCAATCCTCTCTGTTTATCATGAAGTTGCTTATTGACTCAGTTGTAAGGATTTTTGCTTTCTTGATGTTGAGGTGCAATTCATATTGACGGTGGGCTTCTATGTTCTTCATCAGTAAATGTTTCAAGTCCTCTTTCAGCAAGCAAAGTTGTGTCATCTGCGTAACAGAGGTTGTTAATGAATCTTCCTCCAATCCTGATGCTAACATTCATTTTTATAAAGTCCAGCTTCTTGGATTATTTGCTCAGCACAGAAATTGAAGAGGTATGGTGAAAGGTATACCTGATGCACACCTTTCTTGACTTTAAATCAAGCAGGGTTTTCTTGTTCTCTTTGAACGTCTGCCTCCTGGTCCATGTACTGAATCCTCATGATTATAATCAAGTGTTCTGGTATTCCCATTCTTCACAATGTTATCCATAATTTGTTGTGACCATAGTCAGAAGCCTTTGCATAGTCAAGAAAACACAAATAGACATCTTTCTGGTATTTGCTTTCAGCTAATATTCACATGACATCATCAGTGATGTTTCTGGTTCCACACCCTCTTTTGAATCTGGCCTGATTTTCCAAGAGTTCCCTATCAATATATTACTGCAGTTGCTTTTGAATGGTCTTTAGCAAAATTGTACTTGCACATGGTAATAATATCATTCGATAATTTCCACATTTGGTTAGATCCCCTTTTTTGGGAATAGGCACAAATATGGATCTCTTCCAGTCAGTTAGTCAGGAAGCTGTTTTCCAAATCTCTTGGCAAAGACAAGTGAGTACCTCTAATGCTGCATCTGTTTGTTGAAACATCTCAGTTGGTATTCCATCAATTTCTAGAACCCTGTGTTTCACCAGTGCCTTCAAGGTAGCTTTACTTCATCCTTCAGTACCATTGGTTCTTAATCATATGCAACCTTTAAAAATGGTCGATCATCCACTAATTGTTTTTGCTATAATGACTCTGTGTATTCCTTCTATCGTCTTTTAATGTTTCCTGCATCATTTTATATTTTCCCTGTGGAATCCTTCACCATTGCCACTTGAAGCTTGAATTTTTTTCTTCAGTTCTTTAACCTTGAGAAAAACAGATCGTGTTCTTCTCTTTTGATTTTCTATCTCCAGCTCTTTGCACATGTCATCGTAATAGTTAATTTTGTCTTCTCAAGTTGCCTTTTGAAATTTTCTGTTTAGTTCTTTAACTTTGTCATATCTTCCTTTTACTTTAACTGTTCAACATTCAAGGGCAAGTTTCAGAGTCTCTTTTGACATGTATTTGGTCTTTTCTTTTTTTCCCTCTCTTTTAAATTACCTTTTGCTTTCCTCTAGAATGATGTCTTTGATATCATGCCACAACTCATCTGGTCTTTGATCATTAGTGTCTAACATTTCAAATTTATTCTTGAGATGGTCTCTGAACTAAGGTAGGATAGACTGAAGTCATACTTTGACTCTTGTACACTTGTTCTAATTTTCTTCAAGCAGTCCAGATATCTTATTCTGGAAAACTTAGTTCTTACTTTTAGGAAGCATTCCTTTTTCTACCAAAGAAGAGATGGATGCTCTTCCTTCTTTAATCCCATAACACAGTGTTACTTGCCATATTATTTTATCATTATCTCTTTAACTGTTTATCCTGCTGACTGTGGCTTTATTAAAGATGGACATATGAACAGGTAACAGTCTGATCCACCGTCAGTAGCTGGTCTTGTTCTGGCTTCTGATATTGAGCTTTTCTATCATCAGCCTTTGTAGAAATAAAAATGAAAGCAATTTATTAATTGTAGTTGTACCTGAAATGGAGACTATATTTGTTATATAAGTCGGTCGACCACTAAGTAGTGCTGTGATTTAGGGGGGACATATTTTAATGTTTGTATATTTCTATTTGGGATAATTACTTCCTTTTGTTGTGATGATTACATTAAGTGATATGTAAAATACTTAAACTTGCATCAGCAGATAGCATATATTGAACAAATGTTAGTTCCCTTACACTCTCATCCAAATTGAAGTCTACATCCATTTGTTCCCTCCAAATTTTTCTCTTTGATGATATTAAAGGCTATGTTATGAATAAGTCTACTCACCTGTTTTGAAAGTCTCTAATTTTTCTTTGATTTCTCGCCTTTTATACTAGGTCTTCATCAACCACAGTTAGCAACAAGAGAATCAATAAGAGAAAATTTATCCCACCAGCCTTTGCAAATATCAACACAAAATTTGAACTACTCAGTCTAGAAGTAACACTGCAGTTAGCTAGTGAATTAATTCAGACACACAAGTTAAACAAGGACCAAGCTACAGCTCTAATTCAAATAGCTCAAATGATGACATCCCATGAAAGTATTGAAGAAGGGAAAGAACTGCACACAACTGCCCTCCCTATCACAGTCATACATGGTAAGGAGAAGGAAAGAAGACAGTCTTAGTAACACAATTTTATGTAAAATTCTGTAAGTTAGCCTACTTTTCTGTAATTTCCTTCTGGGTAAGAGTGTAGGCTCTAAAGCTAGAATCTTGCCTTTCTATCATTTATTAGCTATATGATCAGTTTACTTATATATTGGCTTTAAATTCCTGCTCTGTAAATTGAGGATGATAACAGCATCTATTTCATAGGGTTGGAGAATTAAAGGATTTAACATAAATGAAATGCTCAGAACAGTGCCTGTAACATGAGAGGCATTTGCTAAAGTTAGCATTTGTTATTGTTAGGATTGTCTTACACAGTTTTCAATTGTTCTACCTTTAGTTTTACCTTCCTCTGCATTTTGACCCAAGTAGTTTTTCTAAAACACTAATAAGTCAATCCTGTTGCCTAAAATCCTTTACTGACCACTCCAAGTCTTTAAGATAAAATTAAAATTTTTAACCATAGCACACTTATGTTTTATCCCCTTTCCTCCTTCTAAGCTTTATCTCTTGCTTGTCTGCCATAGGCCATACAGAAAAATTTTAAAGTTCTTTTAACAGCTATATGCTTTGCCATGCCTCTGCCTAGAACTACCTTTTCTTCAAGCAGTCCAGATATCTTATTCTGGAAAACTTAGTTCTGCTACTTCTTACTTTTAGGAAGCATTCCTTTTTCTACCAAAGAAGAGATGGATGCTCTTCCTTCTCTAATCCCATAACACAGTGTTACTTGCCATATTGTTTTATTATTATCCCTTTAACTGTTTATCCTGCTGACTGTGGCTTTATTAAAGATGGACATATTTTGATTACCTGTTTATCCTTGTGCAGCACAGAATGGGCACCTAATTTTTTAAATACATTAATTAATTAAATAAAGGAGAGTGAAATAAATGAGTATTTCTTGTGTTTTCAGAAAAAAAATTATGATATTACCTTAAATTTTTTTCCCTTCTTTTAAAATAATTAGGTGTTTTTGGAGCAGGCAAGAGCTATTTGCTGGCAGTGGTGATTTTGTTCTTTGTACAGCTGTTTGAAAAGAGTGAAGCTCTTACAGTTGAAAATGCTAGGCCATGGAAACTTCTCATTTCTTCTTCCACTAATGTAGCTGTGGATAGAGTACTTCTTGGGTAAGTATGATAAACATATTTAAGTAGCTTATGTTTTAGGTTATTGGTGAGGGAGTCAACCCACCATAGACCCAAACTGGCCACAAAGGTAAGGCCATTGTCTCTGACCTAGGAACTAGCGTGTATGAAATAGTAACAGGCTAACTTATTATTTGCTTGCAGCGGTAGCCCTGTGGCATCCGATCCCGTCAGATCTCGGAAGCTAAGCAGGGTCAGGCCTGGTTAGTACCTGGATGGGAGACCGCCTGGGAACACCAGAAGCTGTAGGCTTGGGAGAAGGACCTGGCAACCCCCTCCCAAAAATCAATCTGCCATTGAAAACCCTATGAACAGCAGAGAAGCACTGACAATAGTGT